>CAUYPK010101790.1:0-19090 GCA_963574355.1 Loris lydekkerianus | reverse complement strand
TATGCAGCCTTAAAGAAAGATGGAGACTTTACCTCTTTCATGTTTACATGGATGGAGCTGGAACATATTCTCCTTAGCAAAGTATCCCAGGAATGGAAGAAAAAGTATCCAGTGTACTCATCCCTACTATGAAGCTAAACTATAGCTTTCACATGAAGGCTATAATCCAACTATACCACAAGACTATGGGGAAAGGACCAAGGAAGGGGAAGGGAGAGGGGAGGTTTGGGTGAAGGGAGGGTAATGGGTCGGGCCACATCTATGGTGCATATTTTTATCTATAATAAAAAAAAAATAAAGAAAAAAAATCAAGTAATTCGGTAGAAGTAGTTGGAAGCCACACTGAAGTAGGAAAATCTAAGTCCCTAACAATCCTGGGGAGGTTTAAAACAAGTGTTTTATGAAAGCATTTCTACAGCAATAAGGCCTGTCTTCAATCTCTAATTCCTCTTCATTTTCTATACAACAATATTAGATTCCTTTGTGTTTTTTATTTATATATTGTCTGTGCCCCACAAAAAATGTCCATACCCCAGGAAGAGTTCCTGTTCAATATAGACTATAACAGTGTCGGGAACATATTAAAGGTTCCCAAAATAGTAAGTATGTTGAATCACTCACTGGATGAGCACACGCCCAGATACTAAGTTGTAGGAAGAAGCCGGCAAACCTCTGAATTACACGTGTAAACAACTATAAACAAAAAGCATACCAACACTGCCTCTGCCACTGGAGGGCATGGGGACTGTGAGAAGGAAGAACGGACGGGGAAGGGGGAGTGGAAGGAGGGTGGAAAGAGAGTGGTGCACAGGGCCGTTTTATCTGTCAGCTATTATCTCTGCAACACCGCATGTCAATTCACCCGAGTGGAGTCCTAACCAACCATAAGCCCTCATTACTTCCTCGCCTGTGTGTTGACTCATCTGAACTAGACTTAGCTGACCTTAACTCTCGGCCACAGGTTCAGTTCAGAGTGTTCAGCTTAATGTATTTCTCATTTTCCCAGGACTTGTGGGTCATGGGTACATATTTTTTAATAGGAGAGGATAAGGCTTGGCGCCCGTAGCACAGTAGTTATGGCGCCAGCCACAAGCACTGAGGCTGGCAGCTTCAAACACAGCCCAGGCCTGCTAACCAACAATGACAACTGCAACAAGAAAATAGCCAGGTGTTGCAGCGGGCCCTGTATTCCCAGCTACTTGGGAGTCTGAGGCAAGAGAATCACTTAAGTCCAATAGTTTGAGGTTGCTGTGAGCTGTGACATCACAGCACTCTACTGAGGGTGACATAGTGAGACTCTGTCTCAAAAACAAAAAAAGTAAGAGAGGATAAAAACTTGAAAGATACTAATCAGGTCAGGAGCAGATCATGTCTGTAATTCCAGCACTCTCAGAGGCTGAGATAAGTGGATCACCTGAGCTCAGGAAATGGAGACCAGCTGTAGCAAGCATCTATAATCCCAGCTACTGGGGAGGCTGCAACAAAAGGATCACTCAAGCACAGGAGTTTGAGGTTGCTGTGAGCTGTGACAACACAGCACTCTACCCAGGATGACAGAGTGAGACTTTGTCTGACTGCACACTATCTTGTCTATGAACATTCCAATGGCTAAAGTGAATCACCTGGCCAAGCCCCCACCAGTGAGGCTAGGAAATGTGCACCTGTCACGGAGGTTACAGGGAGATGTTTGCTGCATACAAAGCTAACTTTCCACAGTGTGCTGTGGAAATAAATTACATATTTATTTAATAAATATAAAATTACATATTCATTTATGTATAAATTACATATTTATTTAATATTTATTTTAATTACAAATAATATTGTAATTATTTATTACAATATCAGTAATAAACATTAATATTTATTTAATAAACATTACATATTTATTTAAAATTTATTTTAATTACAAATAATATTGTAATTATTTATTACAATATCAGTAATAAACATACCCAAAGATCTCAGTGGCATGACAAAGGGTTTTTCTCACATTACTGCTCAGTGTAGGTCAGAGATAGGAAGCCTCTCTGCGTTTACCCCATGACCCAGGGTCCTCCGTGTAATAGCTGTGCTGTTCCCTCTGCTCCACCCGCCAGAGCTGCACTCATAGAACAGGGTTATCCATAAGTGGCCACTGAGGGCTTCAAAGGTGGGTTTAGACTGGATTAAAATATGCTGCAAGTATTTTTTTAAAAACTGGATTTTGAAAACTTGATATTTAACAAAAAGTATATAAACTGTTTTTTTAAATCACCTTATACCAGTTACATTTTTGAAATGGTAATATATTGTATTAAAGAAATGTATTATTGAAATTAACTTTATCTATTTCTTTTTACTACTTTTAATGTGGCTCCTGAAAAATTTTGAATTATATATGTGACAATTTAATATTTCCATTGGACAGCATTTTTGTGGAGCTAGCACCAGACCAGGAAAGTAAAAACAATTGTAAAGTGACTTCAGCAGAGGATTTAGAGCCCAGACCAGAGACAGCATTCAATGCCCCGCTAGGGTGCTCCAGCCTCTCACCTGGATGCAAGGGGGTCAGGGGCGCAGTGGGCCCAGAGGAAGAGTGGAATACAGATGCTGGTGAACACTATAATTCCTCATTTGCTATTTATCCTGTCTTCAGCTCCTGAAAGTGAATTTCCTCCTATAAATCAAGAAAAAAATTAAGAAAGCTTTGGATAGGGGCCAAGATATTGCATCTCAAAAGTAGAAAGAAATAGAATAGAGTCTACAATGGAAGATACATTATGACAGAGGAAAAAATCAATTGTTAAAGAAAAAATAATGACAGCACCCATCAAGAGCAGTTAATGACTCAAGCCTACAGAATAGCCCAGACATCACAGACCCTGAATCTCTGGCTGTGAGGTCACCATTCTCCCCTCCAGATTTCCTTCGCACCCCCGACGGTTAACCTCACAGACAGTTAGTGAGAACAGGGATGTTGGGACATCATGGTTACCTATGTGCAATCTCTGCCTTCAATTTATCTAAGTCAGGGGTCCTCAAACTACGGCCTAAAGGCCACACGAAGCGGTATGAGTGTATTTTTCCCATTTTGTTTTTTTACTTCAAAATAAGATATGTGCAGTGTGCATAGGAATTTGTTCATAGTTTTTTTTTTGTTTGTTTGTTTTTAAACCATAGTCCAGCCCTCCAACAGTCTGAGGGACAGTGAACTGACCCCCTGTTTAAAAAGTTTGAGGACGCCTGATCTAAGTCAATTACATAAATATGTGAAATATATCATATTTTGGTTTGTATCTTTAACTTTCCCCCAGTAATCTTGTACTAAGGGTGCTGGTGAGAGGATCAGGCTATGACCTCTCTCTGCCAGTTCCCTACAGGGCCAGGGCTTCGGGGAGGGCGGCAGGTGAGCACAGAAACCTTCAGTCTGTGATCCAGTGCGCTCATCAGGAGAACGCCTGACATCAGTGTTTAGATAGCTACACAGAGACAGGGTTTCAACATCTTCAAACCGCTCTTCTCAGTCAGAAATTTTTTCTTCTAAATACAATTTCTGTAAAGTTTCCTAATCTCCAGTGCAACGCAATTCTACAATGTCTGTTTCAGCGGAGTTTACTATGAAAAAGCCCTGTGCGGCAGCCCCCTCTCTGCCTGCTCTGTGCTGCTGTCCTGCTGAGTTTTGTTGACTTTATTCTCAAGGCCATTAGCAAACTAATGATTACTCATTACTCTTCAATTAATCTCTTTTCACCTATTTTTTGAGAAAAAGCAGCTTTTCTCTGTTTCTGTAGCCATCTTGATGCAAAAGTGAAATTGATTGTGAAACATCTTGAATTTTTGTAATCCATCTGGCTGGTCCATTCTGGAAAAACATTTTCCTTAGCACAAAATATTATACACTTCAAAATAATTCTATGCCCTGAACCCTTCCTATATGTTCTGTGGAACATGTTTTAGGTATCACACTGGTCCCTTGCTACCTGCTTACCTTTCTTGGATAACAGAACAATTCTATACCAGGAGTATTTGGCTGGCAAGACCTACCCCTTTTGCTACTAGTGCGAGAGATAGACCAATGATAGATTGATAGAAAGGTAAGTAGACCTTGTTACTTTCTTATAGTCCCACAAATCCAAAACTTACTTCATAAGTCAGAACAGTTTATCCACAAAACAGTTTATCCATTAAGCCTAATACATTAATTTCTTTATCAAATATTTAACTGTAGGAAGTCACAATTCCCACCCCGTGTTCGTGTTCCCACCCCATAAACAGGCTGGGGCCATGCTGGGGCCAAGGTGAAATATGTGGAAACAAACAAATATGTGAAATATATGGAAACAAACTGACACCCCGTGTTAGTCAGGGCTCCCCAGAGGAACAGAACCAACAGGAGATATAAAAACAAAATTGATTACAAGGGATTACGTGATTATGGAAGCTGAGAAGTCCTGCCATCTGCCATCTACGAGCTGGAGGCCCAGGTTCAGCTCCCACAGGGTAGAAGGCCTGCCAACGAGGGCGGCAGTGGTGCGAGTTGCTGCTGGAATTCCAAAGCCCAAGGACAGGCGACAGATGTCCCAGGCTGAGCAGAGAGTACAAATCGCTCTTTCCTTATCTTGCCCTGTCCAGCCCCTCAGAGAACTAGATGGTGCCCACCTACTCTAGGGAGGACTCTTCTTTACTCTGTCTACTGACCCCAATGCAAATCTTTTCCCAAAACACACTTAGGGATACACCCCAAAATCATGTTTTATTATCTTAATTTATCACATCTCTTAGTCCAGCCAGTAGACACAGAAAATTAGCCATCCCGAGTAGCTGGTCTGTCTCGTGTGTTGGTGACAATCACGCTTTGCTTACTCCCTTACCATTTATAATGTGGTTTTCTATTTAATCCCCACACAGGCCACTGAAGCTGTTATTCTAGGCACATGTTACAGGTAGAATAACAGAACCACCAACAGATCAAGACATTACCCAAAGTCACACAACTGGTAAATATTCAGTCAAAACCCAAACTTAGGTCTTCATGTGCTACCATATTGATTCTTGGTATTAAGCAACACTAAACATTATATTCACATTAAGTGAGTCAGCAGATATAGATTCAGGACTGGTGCAGAGATGAATCCTACCACACCAAAAAAAGAGTATCAAAGACTCCAAATCCCTGCCCCTTTGTCTATGATCAAACAAGAAGCAAACAGAATTGCAGCTCACATCCCAAGTGCAGGGATTTACTATCCTGTAAGAATCCTTCTTGTAAGATAAAGAAAAAGCATTGCTTTTTCTCGTGGCAGTGCTCTGAAGTACAATTTTTGAAAAAAAATAATTTTCAGTTGCATCAGCTTTCACCAAAGAAGTTAAAAAATGATTAGTCATCCCTGTAACCTTTCAGATACAGAGCACCGAGGCCAGCCACCTGCTGTTTCTTGGCAGTTTATTTTTAGTGTGGTCTAGTCAGTTGGCTGTATAGGTCAATATTAAAAAAAAAAAGAAAGAAAGAAATTCTATGTTGAATCTGCTGCATTAAAAGAGGTAAGGGAAGAAAATTTGAGCATTGTCCCTGCACTAGAGTACTTCATAATTTAGCCGAGGAGAGATGATGTACAAAGCACAGGCGCAGACTCACACCAGTCAGAGACTGATCACGGCCTGGTGGGGCTAACTTGGAACAACATCACTAAGGAACCACAGCTTGGATTGGTAATATTTATTCATGCATCTCTTCTTTTTAGGTTAATGAAGGCAGATTTTTGGAACTAATGTCTGGAATAAGAAAGGACCCAGGGCCTTTGTCACTCACCAGCTCTTGGCAGTTGACAACTTAGTTAAGTTCTCTGTGCCTGAGCTTCTTCCCATGTAAAGTAAGGGTAGGGATGTGTCTACAGCCTTGGTGAAGGTTAAATGAGATCATGAAAACTACCCAGCACAAGGTCTGGCAAAATGTGTGGCATAAAGCATCAATCTCCTTTATCATGTACTAACTGAGGATTTCATAGGTACCAGACCTGAAGGTAAATCAAAGAACTGGGCTGCTGATTTTACCAAGGTAATGCCCAAAGTAGAAATAACTTCTACATTCCAGTTTCCATGACTTGCTAGCTAATCATAAATGCTGCCAAATTTCTCAAGTGTTGAGAATAAGGATGATTCAGTGTTGAGAGGGCAAGTGAACAAATAGCCTTAAATTAGACATTTTCAAGGAGAAGAATTAGTCTTATTGTTCTTATTAAAAATACAAAGCAATCTTTCCTGCCACTCATAGGGAAATCTCTCATAACCAGTAGCTTCTGGCACCCAGAAAATTACTGGTTTAGGGTTTAGACTGTTCAAGCAAGACTAGTCCTTTGAAAATATATTTGAGCATAGAATAGAAAATCACTTGGGACTAAAAAATACAATTGGTTTCTGTGCTTCTCCGCTGCATAGTTCCTCCCTATAGAAGCAAAGATAATATGTGAAACTAGAAGATACTCCCTTAATGGAAGGCAGAATAAACCCTGAGGAGGATGTGTGCTAAATTGTATTTATACGTCTTTGTCTACATGGGAAATGTTCTCTGCTGTGTGTTTGCATTTATGTTGCACTGTGGGGAATGCACATATCAGACAGGAAAATTTACACAACCCATGATAGCTCTCAGCGCAGCAATAAGGGATTTTAAAGCAGCATGTTTGTCAATATAGGAAAACTGAGCTGAGAAATTGTATGTTTTGCTTAACCATGCCCTCAGACCTATCCTAAAATTAGCAATCAAAAACTTCAGCAAAAGGGTCCATATTTTTAACAATACCCCAGGAATTTTTATAAGTAGGCACAGACCTTTTTTGGATCACAATACTGAACAGCTAATCCTCTTACCCCGTGGTGTCTAGAGGCCCTTTGCTGTATTTCTGCGTGTCTGAACTCATTCGATTCTTCCACCTGTTCTACAGCCTGAGTTCTATTATTATCCACACTTCACAGACCCAGAAAGAAAGAATAGCTTGCCGAAGGCCGTAAGGCGGACTCCGGTTTTCTCG
The DNA here is from genome assembly GCA_963574355.1 of Loris lydekkerianus. NCBI lineage: Eukaryota > Metazoa > Chordata > Mammalia > Primates > Lorisidae > Loris > Loris lydekkerianus. Next base: position 12,080 of record CAUYPK010101790.1, on the reverse strand, counting down.
TGGGTAGGTTCAGTGGTATAAACATACTAACAGGGCGTTGCCCTTTACAGTGTACTTGGGTATATTTTTCCATCTTAACCCTCGAAACACCAGTGAAATCAGTAATAAAGTTATTAACATGCCTGTTTGACCAAAAAAGTCATTCCAGAAGGTTCACAACTAAGCTCAACCAGGCCTCTGACAAGGTTCCCATTTCTTTTCATTCTGGTTTCAGAAGTTCCTTTCCACCTATTGTTCTGTGATCCTATGACATTGCAGAACCCTTTCTATTTATTTATTCATTTATTTATTTATTAAACCATAGCTGTGTACATTAATGCAATCATGGGGTACAATGTGCTGGTTTCATATACAATTTGAAATATTTTCATCGAACTGGTTAACACAGCCCTCATGGCATTTTCTTAGTTACTGTGTTCAGACATTTATATTCTGCATTTAGTGAGTTTCACTTGTACCCTTCTAAGATGCACCGTAGGTGTGGTCTGTACATGTATGCGTTTATGTATATAAACATACACACGCACATATATTTCATATACTCTCTATTCAATATCAGGCCCTTTTCTAAGTACATTCCATGTGGCATTTTTATTACTGTGCCCACTTTATAGATGAGGAAACTGAGGAACTGGCCAATAGGAGGACTGGATTCCAACCCACGCAGCCGGACTCCAGGGACGGGGCTTTTGACCTTTACATTTTGTGCCCCCACAGAAAAACGATCCTAAATGGTTCTTCTAAAAGGAAATGAGAGTGTAATGTTTAAAATAGCATTTAGGAATTGAAACACCATTCAGAGGGTGAGATGAATCAATCAATAAATAAATATTTACTGAACATATTTTTTTTTAGCAAGCATCATGAGAACCACAGCTGAAAATACCAATGAGTGGAAGCCGCGTTCCTGTTCCAGAAAGAAGCTCACAGTGTAGCCGGGGAGAATAGATCTAGGTACAGAAAGAAGTGATCTTCAACAGAATTTAAGCAGTCAGTGTTTTATTGATTCAGATACGATATAAATATCCAATATATAAACATAAATGCCATAGAAACCTGCAAAGACCCGGAATATAAAACCTGTATAAGATAAATCTTATTCAGGCAAGTCCTACTACAGCTTAAACCTAAATAAAAATGAAAGCGCATCCTTAGGAAAATTGCATCCTTTTCATAGAAAAATATAAAAGGCAGCATTTAGCAATAGATTTACCCTAAATTCATTAATTCAATTTTTTAAATGTACTATTTTTTTACTTTAGATCAATATTTGAAGCAAGATTAAAAAAAAATAAGAGGTTAAAAAAAGTCTGACATCTTTACATAGACCTAAATTCTTTTAAATATTCAATTACTGAAAAGTTGTCTGTAGAATTTAATATGATATTGACTTGCCCAAGGGGACAGTGTGCGGCATTATTTCTTGACTAATAAGACCCTGTGTCTGAATATTGATGAGTATATAATACAGTACAAAGCATGAAAAGAAAACACGCAACCCTGGCCCCTTCTTCCCCACTTAGGTGAGAATATAGATGCACATGCCTTCTCTTTCAGAATCCTGCTCTTGATAGAGTTTACAGTAGAGAATCACGAAGAATACAATGTCCATTAGTAACAGTAAAGGCAGGTGGCAGTTCAGCCACAGAAACGTCATTAACAGGCATCACACTAATTATTCATTTTGTTATGGGTGTTAAGGGTGCTGTCAGCTAATTATATTTAGATAAGAAGACAGTGTACACAGAAAAAACGCAGGCCATACAGAGACAAAAGGAGAGGGAGCCCCAGTGGGCGTGGAAATCCCCCGCAGAGGTGTGAAGGCTACAGAAGACGACAGGAGGCGAGTCACCCCAGAGGGTTTCCGCACCAGAGGATTTTTTTTTTAATGTAAAACAAACAAACAAACAAACAAAAAAACATTTAAGAAGCACAGACCATAATGCTAAGTGCACAGAAATATGAGTAAAAGAGACACAGGCCTGGACACCCAGGTTCACATTTATTAAGAAAAGAAAATCATAAAAAGATAATTACAGTGCACTGTGTGAATTGGGACAATGGAGATTGGTCCCCTCCCCATGGGAACATGTGGAGACAGGAAGAAGGAACCAACAATTAGAAAAACAGAAGAGGTGAAGCGACAGCGGCATACCGAGGCCTGAGGGAGAAATGAGCAGATGGAAGGGGAGACAGCAGGGAAATAAACCCTGGAATTACACCAGGCTTTTCTCCTACAAGGAAGAAAGTTGGTTTGAGGATAAGTGACCCAAACAGGAGATCTTCTGCTTAATAAGAAAAAATGTTCTCATGAAAGGCTGATTGATCCTGGCTGACAAGCTGAAACAGCTCTACACTGGAGAGATCTTGCACCTGTCTCTGAAGGATCAAAAATCTGGACTATTTGGAAATGGATAGAATACAAACACTGTGGTAAAATTCAGAGATGGGTTTCTCATCCTCTGGTGATAAAATGGAAATTTAAGGGTGTAAATTGCTGATTCTTTGCTAGAAGTTATCTATAGCAAATAGATTCAATCCAGGCAGATTCAATGCTATTTTTACTGTGATGCGAGTCCCCACCTGACCCTTACCACCCAGACCACTGTGTTTGGACCAGTCAGAATTGCTCTCTCTCTGTCTTTGACATTTTTGTTTGCTTTCATTTTTCAATAAACGGCAATAGTAATAATCCTCAGGATTGTAGTTTTCCCAACAGGGGATGCAGAAGTCTCTCCCAAGCAGACGGCTTTGAGCTTACTCAAAATGACTCACACTCTGCTTAGAGCAAAGAAGGCTGGTGAGTGACCCTGGAGGTGAGTAAAGGCTGAGGGAGTGCACAGACTGCAGTTCCCAGAGGTCAGCCCCTCGGCCTGTCACGTGCAGATTCCCCAGGGATGCAGTGGGCCTCCCTCCACCAAATGGGTACTAATGCGTCCGGCACAGGCTCCAAACCTCTGAGCTTTAGTCCCTTCTGCAAAGCTGTTTGGGCAGCAGATGTCACATAGCATATTTATTAAGTACATTTCTAACTGAGCCGGTGGTGATCCTGATGCCAAATATGAACGACCCAGGGATTCAGTAGAACATAAGATACGTGATTTCCATTTTTTTCCCAACTCCTGCTGGAGTCCTGTTTTTGAGAATAAGATAAACAAAGACAAACAATTTAAGTGACACTTTCTCTGGTTCCACCAACCATCACCAAGAGTCGTCTGAGAGACAGAGCAACAACCCATTCCCAAAAAGAATAATAAGGAAGAAAAATTCCTAGGAAACTACATTTTATGTTTAAAGCTTTAAATAGCAAATGCCCTCCAGGAATAATTTAGTTGAAGGATATGGATTGTTTGCTGAATTTCATCATCTGCACTTTATTACAATAAAAATTGCACCTTTCCTTAATTTAGGGATAGTCCTCTGTTCAGAACTATCAGAAATTTATTTATTTAATAAAGAATATAGTGTTTCTTTTGAACACATCCCTCCTTTCCTGTCGCCAGATCCTCAGATTGACAGCAAAAAAGAAAGGCAAATTGCCTTAAAGTGAGATGGCCCTTGACCTCTTCCAAATCCAAACTTTTGAATAGAATAAAAATTACCAAGCCTTTTGTTTGAGCTTTCACCTTTATATTTTTTTAAAGTGAAACAAAACAGTCATTTTTAAAGTTTTTCTCTAAGCCATTCATCTCTAAGAGAAGATTGAATTGTGTCTTAGGATAAGACAACTGAACACATAATTTATCAAGGCAAAAATAGGTAAAGAACTCATCTGGCACATGATACAAGCGAGATGTTAGGGAGCACCAGTGCCCCAGTGGAATGCCGTTGGCTGTCAATGATACTACAAATATCCAGAATTTGTTTCTTTTTTGAAAGCCTGAATTTCAAGGAGGAAGTGGTGGGACCTCTTCAATATGCCCCAGTCAAAGGGTGGAGCAGTTTCTACAATAGGATAGAAACTCAGCACCCGACAGGCAGACGGCCAGTGGGAGACGTCGGGCAGGGAATTTTGGTTTATGACCCTGGGAACTCCTAGGTATAAGAAAATAACTAGTTTTAAATTAGTTTTCTTCACTACTGTGCTAGTCACTATGACCACATAAAACTTGTCCTAGAACTTAGTATTAGAAAGCAACCATTTATCTTGCTTTCAGATTTTTGTGCGTTAAGAATTCCAACCAAGTGCAATGGAAGTGGTTTATTTATGTTTTACGGCTTCTGGGCTTGGACAGAAGACTCAAGAACAGGAATTAAGATCATTCAGGGGTGTCCTTATTTTTCTTCTCTGCTGCAAATCAGAATATTAGGAGTTGTCTTGGGCCACACATTAAATACACAAACACTAATGAAAGCTGATAAGCAAAAGATAAAGAAAGTCCCTGCAGACTTTGTTTGCAAAATCCAACATCCCACACAAGCAAAAAAGTCCTCGCACCATCAGCATGTGGCCTGTGGTTGACACCCCTGGTTGGACACCCCAGCAAGGGGCCCTCCTGCCAGGCAGGTGGGGCCTGCTGCTGACCAGTGACCTCCCCTCTCTCAGGGGCCTCTCTGGGAAGTATCCAGCAGGACAGCCTCAGCCCACGGACGTCCTTCACCACAGCCCATCACTCCACAGTCACATGTCTTGAGAGAGAAGTAAGGAGTGGGCGAGTTTGAGAGAGAAGTAGAAAAATGTCTTAGTATCTATTATTACCTCAATTTTATTGATAAGGACATTGTGAATTACAGACACCACAAAAGATGTCTGTGACACAGTGAGAGAGGCACGGCTGGAGTCCAAGTATATTTGATTTCAAAATTGACATTGTTAACTCAACCATGCAAAGATTTCTTTTCATACTCAGATTTACATAGACTAATAAGAAATATATTATGAGTCGAGCAGTGCCTGTGGCTCAAGGAGTAGGGCGCCAGCCCCATATACGGAGGTGGCAGGTTCAAACCCAGCCCTGGCCAAAAAGTGCAAAAAAAATAAAATAAAAAAGAAAACCCAAGTGCCCATCGATCCACGAATGGATTAATAAATTGTGGTATATGTACACCATGGAATATTATGCAGCCTTAAAGAAAGATGGAGACTTTACCTTCTTTGTGTTTACATGGATGGAGCTGGAACATATTCTTCTTAGTAAAATATCCCAAGAATGGAAGAAAACGTATCCAATGTACTCACCCCTACTATGAAACTAATTTAGGGCTTTCACATGAAAGCTATAACCCAATTGCAACCTAGGAATAGGGGGAAGGGGGAAGGGGGGGAGGGAGGGAAGCAGAGGGATTGGTGAGAATACACTTGTGGTGCATCTTACAAGGGTATATGTGAAACTTAGTAAATGTGAAATGTAAATGTCTTAACACAATAACTGTGAAATTGCCAGGAAGGCTATGTTAACCAGTGTGATGTAAATGTGTCAACCGGTCTGTGAAACTCGTGTATGATGACCCATGATCATATCAATGTACACAGCTATGATTTAATATAAAAAAAAAAAGTCATTTAATTTTACTGTTCTTTCAAGGATTCTTTTACAGATAGTTTATTAAGGAAATACCCTCTGAAGAAACCTATAAGGGTATGAGAGAAGCGAGATAGGGCAGAGAAAGAAACAAGGTGTAGGCGTGGCTTCAGGAAAATCCCCACCGTTACCTGATTCCCTGGGGAGCTCTTAAATCACAGAGTTGGCCTTTCTTCCAGGCAGGAATGCTAGGTTTTTATGCCCCCACATTGCGCAGTCATTGGCTGCAAGCTGGGTTTGGAAGGAAGGGTAAAGGGAGAAAGGAAGAGTATCAACTTCTCAATATCCCTGGGCAAAGTGGTTTTCATCAGCTTAGGGAAATCCTCAGGGAAAAAATGCAGGTGTGTGCCATTTGTGGGCAACGCCTGCAGCAGTCAGCAATGGATATCAGGTCTGGGCGGGGCTCCAACAGCATCTGCTACCCTGGCCAAGTGTTCAACCAATGCCTGCTCAGATACCTTCAGGTGAGAATGGACTCACCATCTCACCTGCCTCACCAAAGAAGGGGGCCCGTTATAATCCTTGGAAAGCTTGCATAGAAAATTCTTCAGATGTTGGATGCAAGAGAATGAAGGGAGTTCATTCCTAGACAGCACAGACGAAGGCACAGAGCGTAGAGGACCACGGCACGAGCTGCCACTGCAGCCAGCACTAAGTGTTAGTGTAGTTAGAACCTAAGGCATAGAAGTAGAAAGTGAAAAGGAAGAGTCTAGAAAGATGGTTATAGGCCAGATAGCCAGATAATAATGAAAGACCTACATGCCTCACTGAGGCATTGTGAAGATGTCACAGGTACAACACAAGGTATCGACCAGCAGAGGGAAGTGAGCATCTCTCCAGAAAGCCCATTCTGGCAGGGTCACTGAGAGCAGCCTCCCTCCCTACACCCATGTCGGGGGCCTTCCGTCTGTGCTTCCCTACTCTGTCAGCCCTTCAAGCCCACATCCTCGCCTTACTGATCCTTTAGGTACATTTAGTGCCTAAAACAATCAATGATTTTGGAACTAAAATTAAGTGAACGATCATAAGTAAGAGAAGTCATTACAACAACTCTGTGAGAGACGTTAAAGGTTTTGGTAGAAGGCAGCAAGTTGTACCCCTCAGCCCAACCCTACCCACCACCTGTGTCTTGCAACCAAATGTTACTGGAACACAGCCAGAACAATTTGTTTACATCTTGTCCATGGCTGTAGTCAAGCTGGAATAGCAGGCTTGGGTTGCAACAGAGACCATATGGCCTGCAAAGTCTAAAATATTTACTATCTTGCCCTTTTCAGAAAAGGTTTGCCAACCCCAGACAAAACCAGAGCAGCAGTCACATAAGTGAATAGGTAGAGTGGGTGGAAATGATACTTTGGGAAGAGTCGGTCGGAGCAGCCACCACTCACGCCTCCTGGCTCTGCTTCTGGATGCCAAATAAACAGGAGAGGCCAGCATTGCAGATATGTTGGTAATGCTTCTACAGAAGCCTTTCAGTATGTTGAGGCACATTGTGACAATTTCCATTTACTCTGTGCCATTTATATTCAACTATAATTTCCATAAAGACCCCTGAACTCTGAGGACACACAAATGGAGTCCACTCGGCACAGGAGCCCCCGCTCCACAGCAGGGCCTACATGTCCTCCAGTCCTCTTGGAAAGAGACCATCCAGCAGTGATGGGCAGTATTGACCTTGGCATCCCTTATCAAGATCTGCTCAAATGCTCCCACCTCTAAATCACTGCCAGCCATGCCCTTGTTTTCACTGCAGGCCTCTAGAAATGGCCTAAATCTTTTTCACCTCATTAAGCTGCTCTGCACCAAAGTCCTCTAAAAACTTTTCATCTGAAACATCCCCATAAGGCCTGAAACTTCTTTCTCCTTCTCTGTGTGGTTGGAACATAAAAGATTGCAATTCAAAGAAAAAGTAAAGACCTGCCATGCTCCTTTTCATTGGTGTTAATCTCTGAACAGCAGATTTAGCACGACTATTTTTCCCAGTTCCTGGTTCTCCACTTCCTGTTTGAATATCCACTACAAAGTGTCGGTGAAACGTATTTATAGGACACAGCCAGCCAGTGCTGGGCCTTTTGTACAGGACTTGAAAGATAAAGGCAAGTTCCTTTCTCTTAAGGAAAAAAAAAAAAGTCATCTGCAGCCATAGAAACATCTAATCTTAGTCATAGCATCAACACCCCCACATGGGCCAAAAATACAACTCAGAAGAAGAGTTACTTATACAAAAAAATGGGTTTTAAAAAATCACACCTTGAATAACAAACCAATGAGAAAACTTTTCCTACCTTCCAAAGAGTGAATCGGAGAAAAAGAAAACAACAAATGGCTTATTTTAATTTATATTTCAAGATTATTTGCCTCAAATATTTAGTTGCTGCCTCCGTTTAAAATAAAGGTTAACCTTAACATACATCACACAGCATGCATCATACAACATACATCATGTGTTACACAACATGCATCATACAAGGTATCAGACAACATGAATCATACAACATACACCAAAATATTTTCAGGAAAGATTTAACTGTGAAGACAAGCACAAATACATAAAACGAGAGGAAAATATAAGTTTTATATCTCTCTATTTTTAGAGTGAAAGAAGATTCTTTAAGTATATGAGCAAAGGCAGAATCTATGAAAAAGTTACAAATTTCAGTATATAAAATCTGAAGAGTTCTGAATCTTAAAACTCAATATTCAAAGCCAATAAAACAAGTAACCAACATGGAATGTTTCGATGGGTATGACTGGAAGTTTCTTCCAAGAAGTACATGAAGACACGATTTAAAAAGTAAAATATGATGATGTCTCTAAGGGAGGAACCCAAATGTCCAATAAATATATGAAAAACTCTGCAGCCCTGCATGTGATTAAAGAAGTGTAAACCACAACAACAACAAGCTACCTTTTTTGTATTAGGAAAGATACTTTATCTAAGAGAGTATCCGAATGTGTCAGTTTAAGGGATTGTTGGTTGCAAATAACAGAAAACTGACTCAAAAAAATTAGTGTGCCCTCAAAATTTTACAAATTCAAAGGAAGAGCTGCTTTCAGGCATAATTTAATCAGTGATCAAGTCCCATCCTCTGTAATTCTTCAGATCTGTTCTCCTACTTATCAGCTTTAGGTTGAAACTGGCTGTTTTCAAGGAGGCAAAAGACTACCGTAGTTCCGGGGGTTGGCCTCTTACCGCGCCATTCAGGAGAAAAGAGCCTCAGCTCAGTCCTGGCGTTCATTCTGATTGGACAAATTTAGGTCTTGCAATCAATTTCAACCACTGTGGAAACCAATCACTGTGGGCAGGGAAATGGTACCATCCACTGAATTAGATCTGTGTTAAATGCGCATGCCTGAACCAATCACCGTAGTCAGGGTGGTAACACTTTGCTAATTGGCTTGGCGCATTCAGGGACCATTGTTGGCACCAATGCAAGGTAAGTCCCCTGCAAGTCATGTGGTGGAGCGGGATGGGATAGCTGCACAGAGGGTGTGCAGAGAGGCATGCCTGGTTAACACAGTGGGTGGAAGAATAGATTATTTAAAATTTATGGGAAAATTAGACTATAAATATCAATGCTTTAAAAATACGTGCATCATATTGGTCTCAGAAATACCAGATCTTGACATTTATAGCTAAGGGAATAAGCTCGGTTCAGTACAAGGAGACATCTATTAAAATGAGTTTGGGTAGTCAAAAATCAATGCCCAATGATAGAAAATTATTTAAATAACTTTTGATACACTATTGCAGTGTTATGTTATGCAATCTTTAAATATAAAATTACAGAAAAGTGTTCACTGACTAGTAAAACTAAGTGACTATCTGATTTTTATAAAAATAATATACATTTCTATGTACTCATTGAAAAAGACTTAAATGTGTAAAAATATAAAGAGTTATTATATCTAGCTAGAGGAATTATAGATAGCTTTTATTTCTTTTTTATAACTTTCTATGTTTCATAAATTTTTCTTCATGGTTTTGCATTATTCCATTGATAAGAAACACTCATGTTTATTTAGAAGAAATTATAAAACAAATGCACTTTTTTAAAAAATGTACTGGAGACTGTGACTTTAAGAATATTTGGAGAAGAATTCCAAGAGTCCTCAGTTACAAGGTGAAAAGAAGCCCACACAGAAGCAGAGCTCTAGGAATTAAGTCTTTAAATAATCTGTGTCCTCTCTCCAGAGAAGCACCAGTGTTCACACCAGCCTCCATTTAAACAGCTGAGACCCAGTGTGCTAACTTTATCCATAATGACTTCCCCACACTCTGGGGAAGGGCTTTGGGTAAACAAGGAAATATCAAGCTTCCCAAGAGGGGTTTGCAACTCCCTGAGGAATCCCCTTTTGAGAATAGATGCAAATGCTCATTTATAGATCTGGGCAGGTGGTGACTAATGGTCCCAAATCCCACTAAATGTAGCTTTAATTTTCATGTAATGGATCCAAAGTGCAAAAGTTGGTCTGGTCTGTGTGAAAATGGGCTATGGAACTAGCCATCTTAATCAGAATGAATAATAAGAAAAGTCAGTTAAAATAAAACCAAATAGATTGCTTTCATTTATTGATGTATCATAACGTAAGCAACAGAGCAAAGAAGCTAAATATGCATCACTCAAAGGAAAACTGCAAGGCTGAAATGTGCACAGTGCTGGAGGATGTGAGACGATCCCACACATGCCTGCTATCTGCACTCTGCTAAACCCAACTCAGCACTGCACAACAGATCCTACTTCTCAGTTACTGCAGACCAGCGGTCCCCAACATTTTAGGCAACAGGGACCTGTTTCATGGAAGACAATTTTTCCATGGACAGGAGTGGATGGTTCGAGGATGATTCAAGCACATTACATTTACCTCAACTTACCAGGCTTTAGATTCTCATAGGAGCCACAACCCTCACTCATGTGGTTTGCAACAGGGTCCAGCTCCTGTGAGAATGTAATGCCCCTGTGGTCTGTCAGGTGAAGCCAGCGGTGGGGAGCAGCTGTAAATGCAGAGGAAGCTTCACCCGCCAGCCTCTGTCCTAACCGTGCTGCGGCACAGCCAGGGGTTGGAGACCACAGTCACTGCAGCAGGTAAAGAGAAGGGGAGAGGAGAGCAAAGGGCATCACTGGGAAGTTTCCCTTTCAGGTTTCTGACGTGAGAGAGGGCTGAGAATAATGTTCGAGGCACTCCTTCAACATCAAATTAATATTTGTTCAGGGTACAGAAGTGAATTAAATGAGCTAAAGTCTCTGCCTACATGGGACAGACACTCTGGTGGATACACAGGCACATGTGAAAATCTGAATAACCTTTTCCCTCTTGCCTCCTTACCACTTATGGAGAACGAAGCATGGAATTGGGTGTCTGAGCGATGCTGGCCAGGACTGAATGAGAGAGCTGTGGCTAAGAGGAAAGCTTTAAGAGCGTATTTTGTCTGAATTCTAGAAAGACAAATCCAGAAAGGCAAATGTGTTGCCAAAGGCTAATCAGAACTTGTCTTTGGTGCTCCTCTACCACTCTCGCCTAACTACCAGGCCTTCTCTTTTTGCTCCCCAATACCAACCGTTCCTTCAGATGCTGTCCTTTCTGTCAGGAGTGAAGGAGGATGAGGAGCCCCATGTTTCTATTCCCTGGGGGCAGCGGCATGCCCGTCAGGGTCCTACACCTACTGGAGACCGTTAAAGGAGGAAGGGACGGATGAATAGATAATGGGGTGAAGGATAAATTTTTACATGGGTATGTGGTTTAATAAGGGGAAACATGAAAAAATAAATGAAGAAATGAACAAAAGAACAATGAGACAAAGCAGGGGAAGGAAAGACTTAAAGTTGTCCAGAGGAAGTTTATCAAGTCAGAAATGGTAAAGGTGAGAAAGAAATAAAAAGAAATGACATCCCAAAGATCTGACTCAGGTAACAGGAGAAGGGGCCAGTAAATGCAATAGCTGAATTGAGCCCCGGGGAGAAGTAAAAAGAAAACCACAGCACATCTCAACAAGACCACAGAACATCTCGGCAAGACCACAACACATCTCAACAAGTTCATAGCACATCTCAACAAGACCACAGCACATCTTGGCAAGACCACAGCATATCTCAGCAAGACCACAGCACATCTCGGCAAGACAACAACACATCTCAGCAAGTTCATAGCACATCTCAACAGGACCACAGCACATCTTGGCAAGACCACAGCATATCTCAGCAAGACCACAGCACATCTTGGCAAGACCACAGCACATCTCAATAAGACCACAGCACATCTCGGCAAGACCACAGCACATCTCGGCAAGACCACAGCACATCTCAACAAGACCACAGCACATCTCAACAAGACCACAGCACATCTCAGCAAGACCACACCACATCTCAGCAAGACCACACAAGATCTCAGCAAGACCACAGCACATCTCAACAAGACCACAGCACATCTCAACAAGACCAGCACATCTCAGCAAGACCACAGCACATCTCCGCAAGACCACAGCACATCTCGGCAAGACCACAGCACATCTCAACAAGACCACAGCACATCTCGGCAAGACCACAGCACATCTTGGCA
>CAUYPK010101788.1:0-33734 GCA_963574355.1 Loris lydekkerianus | reverse complement strand
TTCGGCTCTTTGCCTCTTATCATTATTTTGTATACTGTGGCTCTTTGCCAAGTTTGGATTTTGTTATGCTGCTTCTGAGGAGGGACCTCTGAGGAGCGATCTCCGAGCGCGTAGTCGAACTTGTTCGCCACCCCTGCGACTAGGGCCCTGTTTGAAATCTTGAGAAGCTGTAGGCCCCAGATGGAGAGAGAGCACACAGATGGCCTTAGAGCTGTGTCCAAACCTCCAACCTCATATCCTCATCTGAGAGCTGGGCAAGGCAGTCTTTTCAGCTCCCCACCCTCCCACTCCCCAGTACAGAGCGTATGAATGACTCAGGGCTGGTGCAAAGTGCGTCCTTTAGTTGTCAGGGGAAATGTAGCAGCACAAAGAGTGCTTTATTCCACTTTGTTTGAGGACAAAAAGAATATAGCACATGGCTTTTTTTTTTTTTAAACAGGAATAGAGCAGATGGGGTACAGGGCACCTACACAATTATTTTATTACTCTTGGGTTCTTACCAGTGTTTGCTCCTTCTCAGAGCAGAAACACCAGAAACTTTGGTGACATCAGACACATGGGTGCATGAGTGTGTGTGCTGAGCAGAGTCTGTGACTAACAGATTTTCTCACCAGGGTCTTTGAGTCCGTCAACCAGCCAGTCCTGGGTTACAAAGCAAAATCATTGGCTATAAGAATGCAAGTTTTGGGAGAGCCCTTGGAAATCACAGATGGTGGCTCACACCTGTAATCGCAGCACTTTCGGAAGCTAAGGTGGGAGGATTGCTTGAGGACAGGAATTTGAGAGCAGCCTTGGCAACATAGAAAGATCCCCATCTCTACAAAAAATAGAAGCATCCGCCAGTCATGGTGGCACATGCCTGTAGTCCCAGCTATTCTGGAGGCTGAGGCAGGAAGATTGCTTTGAGCCCAGGAGTTTGAGGTTAAGGTGAGCTATGATGATGCCACTGTACTCTAGCCTGAGCAGCAGAGTGAAACCCTGTCTCAAAAATTAAAAAAAAAACAAAAAAGAAAGAAAGAAAAGAAATTATTATTGCTAATCCCCTCATTTTATCCATGGGAATTAAACTGCAGAGAGGTGAATTGATTTGGAAGATCATATAGCTTGTTGACTGAGATGAGTTGTGAACCCAGGAATCCTACAAAATATGGTAGAAAGAAAACTGGTCTAAGATCCAGGAGACCTGGGTCCTTATACCACGTCTGCCACCAACTGGCTGACTTATAATCTAAGGCCATTTAGCTTCTCTGAGTCTTACTTTTCTCATTTATAAAAATGGCTATAGAAATTTAATGCGCATCTGATTTCTCTCAGAGTTGTGAGAACAAATGAGTTTAAAAGTGCTTTACAAAGTGCTCTACAAAAATAAATGGTTGTGTGGATATGACTGTGTGTGTGTGTCTATACCAAAATGTAAGCTGTGTAGTGTCACGGGAAAAGCTTGGGGAGAAGAATATTGATTTATTAGAATGCATTTGGTTGTTCCATTGTAAATAATAAATCCCAACTCACGTTAACTTAGGAGGGAAGGAGAAATGGGGGAAGGAGAAAAAAAGGCTAATTTTGACTTATTGATTCTGTAACTGAGAAATCCAGCAGTAAGTAGGTTTCAGATTCAGCTGGAAGGAGGGACTCACATGACGTCATCTGGGCTCTCCCTCTCTCCTCATCTCCTTGTTCTCTTTGTTTCAGCATTAGGCCCCACACTGTGGCTCCTGGTGGATTCAGGCCCACGTCACCCTTACGATCTCCAGTTCTAGGGGAAAGAGACATTTCTAGTTTTCTTTCATCCAGCTGAAATATGGGCCTGACTTTGGTCATGTGCTCATCTTTGACCCAATAACCGGCCAAGAGGAGAACATGCAGTGATTGGTTTGTGCCCAGATCAAGTGTTCTCTGAAACTAGAGGTGGAGACATCTTCATACAAACAAAAAGGTGGAGGCATGTGGAGGGAATGGCTTCCAAAATATAAATGTGGGCACCATTACCAGAAGAAGGAATGGATCTGACCAGAAAGAAGATAACAAGTAGCTCAGAGTCCTAATCTTGTGTAGGATTGGGCAAATATGTCAGCTCTTCTGAGCCTATATTTTCTTCTATAATGTAACAAGAATGATCCTTTCTCCCAAGGGGTGCAATGAAGAACATATAGAATAATATAGACATTGTCAGGAAATCCAAGCAACTGCTAGGAAAGGAAGTAATCTGTAAGGGGAGTGGGGGCTCTTTAGGACCATGTTAGAAATATATCCAGATGGAGAGAGCCACATTTCCCCCGTTCACTCAGGAAAAGCACTAAGGGTGGTTGGAAGGGATAGGTTCATAAGCAGTTTGGGGTAGGGGTAGGAATGAGAACTCAGACCTCTAATCTGCCTTTTGGAGAAGGTGGAAGAATTACTTACAGGGCTTTTTCTTGGTCATAGGCATTTGCGAGTTCCTAAGTGCAACAGAATTGTGTTGGACATTGGTGGGAACACCAAGCTTAACAACCTTCTTTCTCTGTCTATCTCCCCTAGGAAGCCCCAGCGCCTTCTCTAACTATATAGTCACCACATACTTAAAGTATGGGCTGAAGTGGTGCCAATGTTTAAAAGTAATTTAATACATTGCCCTTAAATATGTATCTTCATTTTCCTTCTTTTTTTTTTTTTTTTTTTTTTTTTGCAGTTTTTGGCCAGGGCTGGGTTTGAACCCACCACCTCTGGCATATGGGGCTGGCGCCCTACTCCTTTGAGCCACAGGTGCTGCCCTTCATTTTCCTTCTCTAAAAAAATTTTGCTTAGTCAGGTGGGTGAAGGATGGCTAGGAACTCTAAACCACATAATGTGAGGTTTGTGTTAAAAGACTTGAAGATGTTTATTTATGTTTTCTTTTCTTTTCTTTTTCTTTTTGTTTTTTGAGACAGAGTCTGACTTTGTTGCTCTGAGTAGAGTGCTGTAGTGTCACAGCTCACAGCAACCTCAAACTCCTGGGCTTACGTAATTCTCTTACCTCAGCCTCCCAAGTAGCTGGGACTATAGGCGCCCACCACAACACCCAGTTATTTTTAGAGACAAGGTCTCGCTCTTGCTCAGGCTGGTCTCAAACCTGTGAGCTCTGGCAATACGCTGGCCTCAGCCTCCCAAGTGCTGGGATTACAGGGGTGGGCCACCATTATTTTTTGAGACTCTCTCTGTCATCCTGGGTAGAGTGCCATGTCATCATACCTCACAGCAACCTCAAACTCCTGGACTCAGGTGATCCTCTTGCCTCAGCCTCCCAAGTAGCTGGGACTACAGGAACCTATCGCAATGTCCAGCTAGTTTTTTTTATTTTTAGTAGAGACGGGTCTTGCTTTTGCTCAGGCTGGTCTCCAACTCCTGAGCTGAAGCAATCTATTTGCCTCGGCCTCCCAGAGTTCTGGGATTATAGCCATGAGCCACTGCACTGAGTGAGAATTAGAGACGTTCAAAAGAGATGGAGCAACAAGTATACAGAGGAACCACTTGGAGTTTTTCCGACATTTGGAGGCAGACATGTGGAATAGGCATTACATGTTTTGAGCAGCTCTAGAGGGTTGAACTAGGAGTCACTAGAGAATTTAGAGACAGGGATATTTTAGGATACATAGAAAAGCACTTCTAAAGTTGACATTGCTAACAATGAAACCATTTGTCCTGATGTATACTAAGTTTCCTCTCACTTGGGATGTGGGATGTGGCTAGGAACAACCTCTGTGACAAATACATTTTCCCCTCAAGGGTGGTGTAGCAAGTTCTTTGTGAGCCTCAGCCATGGCCTTCAGACTTTCTGTGTCAGTGCACTCTGGCCGATTTCTACTTTCTAGCATCTGCGTCTTGAATCCTGAGAAATTTTCTAAAACTGTGGAAGGCCACCCTGTCCTACATGTGGCAGGTTTGAAAAGCTGGGAAATGATTATACCCCCAGGAGGAGTCCTCAACCAATGATTCAGACTGTTTGGCTTATAAATATCATAGCCACCTCATCCTGGGGTGGGATAACTCTGAAGACATGTTTTGCAACATTTCCCAGAGTTTCCCTAGGAGATTAGGTTCAGCTGCCCACAGAGAAAACTTGCTTAATATTGGTTATCTTCCCTCCCTTTCTCCATCTCACTTTCTCTCTTCCCTACTGGTATCCCTGAGAACACTTCCCAAATAAGCTACTTATACTGGGACCCTTCATTCATTTACTCATGGTTTTAGTTGGTCTCATGCTGCTATAATAGAATAACACAGATTGGATAATTTATGAACAATAGAAGTGGCTCAAGCCTATAAGTCTAGTATTCTGGGAGGCCAAGGTAGGAGCATCTCCTGAGCTCAGGATTTTGAGACCAGCCTGAGCAAGAGTGAGACCCTGTCTCCATTAAAAGTACAAAAACTTGACTCAGCACCTGTGGCTTAAGTGGCTAAGGCGCCAGCCACATACACCTGAGCTGGCAGGTTCGAATTCAGCCTGGGCCACCAAACAACAATGACGGCTACAACCAAAAAATAGCTGGGCATTGTGGCAGGCACCTGTAGTCCCAGCTACTTGGGAAGTGGAGGCAGGAGAATCGCTTGAGCCCAGGAGTTGGAGGTCGCTGTGAGCTGTGATGCCATAGGACTCTACCCAGGGTGACAGCTTGAGACTCTGTCTCAAAAAAAAAAAAAAAAAAAAAATTAGTTGGGCATGGTGGTGTGCATCTGTAGTCCCAGTTTATCAGGAGGTTAAGGCAGGAGGACCATTTGAGCCTTGGAGTTTGTGGTTGTAGTGAGCTATGATCACGCCACTGTACTCTAGCCTGGGCAACAGAGTGAGACTCTTTCACACACACACACAAAAAAAAAACCCAAAATCTAAATAAAATTTTCTTTGGTTCATGGTTCTGGAGGTTGAGAAGTCCAAGATGGAGAGGATACATCTGGTGAGGGACTTCTTGCTATGTCATAACATGGCAGAAGGTATTACATGGCAAGAGTGAGAGCAAGCGAGGGCTTTTTTGGTAACACACTCACTCCCACAATAATTAACCCATGCCTATAACTACAGTATCAATCCTTTCAGATGGATTAAAGCTGAGCCTTCAGAAGCTAGTCAACTCTTAAAGGTCTAAACCTTTCAACCTTGTTGCATTGGGGATTAAGTTTCCAACACATGAACTTCGGGAGACATTCAAATCATAGTGATCATTCAGCAGCGAACACCAACGATTACTCTGGGTGGTAGGTCCTATATGAGAAACCAAGGTAGCTAAGATATAGTTCTTGAATGTGAGAACAAACAGTGTAGAAGGGGAAGATGGAATGCACCATGATATTTTCTATACCAGACAGGGTAAGGAATGTTGTGAGATACAACTACAGGCACAGTCAGGAAATTGCTCCAGGAGTCCTTGGGCGTTTACTAGGTTTTCACAAGCAAAGAATGTTTTTGGAACGAGAGCTCCTAGAGGCCAGACCTCCATGCCTTTTTTGGCCAGGGCCTGCCTGGGAGTTGTACAAGCACACTCATCCATATTCTCTGGAAGCCCTGGTCAGTAGCCAGGCTAACGAAGGGCAGATGGGGAAGGCTTAGCAGTCAGGATGTGCATATTTCCAAGCTCTTAGGCTGCTGTGGATGTCCATGTCAGCACCAGCAGGCTGAGGTGGTTTTTTAAATTTAGAGATGAAAAAGAGCAAAATCTCCCAGTTCTTCCAGTCTCTAACACACTTTCCAGGGTCAGTTTACAAGTCCGTCCCCTCTGTGAAGGGATCCTTGACCATCTGTCCCCAGCCTGACTCTCCCTTCCCCTTGTAAACTCCTCTGCCATCACTAATGGATCCCTCCCTTTTCTTGCTTTCAGTTACCACCAACCTCTTCTTGTGTAAATAGATCTTCTTTGTGGACAGAAACAATAATAACTTTTTATTGAATATGAAATTTTAAGGCCCGGGAGGTACAAAGATTTGTAAGAGATAAAGATATATAAACAGATAGTTATAAAACTTGAGAAAACCTATATGTCCCTCAGAAAGGATAAAGACGTTTGTGCAATCATACTGTAAAATACCTATGCAGCCATTAAAGAGAAAATGGTAGCTCTCTGTGGACGAACATGGAAAAATGTTGATATCAATTAAAAAAAATAAACTGTATTCATAAAAAGACGTGGAGGAGCTTTAAATGCATATTGCTAAGTGAGAGAAGTGCCAGACTGAGAGGGGTACATACTGTATGATTCCAACTATATGATATTTTGGAAAAGGCCAAAATGCACAAACAGTAAAAAGATCAGTGGTTACCAAGGTTAGAGGGAGGAATGAATAGGCAGAGCACAGAGGATTTGGCAGGCAGGGAAACTATACGATGTGTCTTTGCAATGGTGGGTGCATGAGGGTATTGGGCAAAACCCATAGCATGTACACCACAGAGAGTGAACCCTAGTGTAAACTGGGGACTTTAGATAATAACAATGTATCAATATTGCCTCATCCCATACCCATGCCAGATGTCAATGAAAGTGGGAGGGGCGAGGGGAGGAACTGGGGCCTTTGTATCATCTACTCAATTTTCTCTAAATCTAAAACTGCCCTAAGCAATAAAGTCTATTAATTTTTTAAAGTATAAAAATAAGTATAGCATGGTTCCATTTGTATAAAAAATAATTGCATATATGTGTATGCATGTATTTATAGGTTTGGTAATATGGTGAATGGTCTAGAAAATGGGTACACAATAAACTATTAGTCATTTTTCTAGCAAAGAAGATGAATAGTGAAGAAAAGACTCACTTTTAATAGTTCAGACATTTATTATACAGAATAATAAACTGACCACTTGGGTACCTCTCCCACCCACCCCCCCAACCACCTTCTGAACCAAAACATGGGTGAGGACATTCATACTTGCCATGGTATGCATTTTTATTTTTCTTAGATTTCTGTTTTTGCATAAGCATTTACTAATACTGCAAACTTTTAAAAGTTAAAGAAAAAAGCTAGAAACCCGACACAAGGTATTGCATGAGAACAAAGGTGTAAGCAACGAATTATGCTGGAGATAGGGGAAGTAAAAGCCTGACAGAGAGGTGACATTTAAGCAGGAGCAGAATTAGATGACAAGAGAAAGAGGAATTAGCAAATGCAAACACAAGGAGCTGGGAAGGTGCCAGCTTCTTTAGGGAACAGGAAGTGGTTTCAAAAGTTCGTGACTGGGAGGAGGGAGAATGTTCCAAGCCTTAGAAGGCAACCTGGAGTCTAGCTGTGGTTTGACTGTGAAGGGCATTCAGTATCCAGGTGCAGAGTTTGGTCTTTATATTATCAGCTCAGAGCATCTAGCAGCGGCATCTAAGGTAGTCCAATACCCACCCTGATCTATTCTGCAGACAGCAGCAGGGGGCAGGAACTGGAATAGGAACACTGGGCATGCCTTCAGTGGATGGACTCCTGTGTCCTCAGGTTTAATGACATTAGGGAGGCATGTATTTTTTTTTTTTAATTTCAGATCAATATGAAGGTATAAAAAGGCATGTATTTTTATTTTATAGTCTAATTTTTCTGCTTCTTCATATCAGAAATGTAAATCTTAATATTTTCTCCCAAAATGTTGAAATAACACAGAAATATGCATAAAAACTTGTCACCGTCCCCACTCCACCCTTCAGTGCCCAGCTTTCTCCAAAGTTAAACTCCATTAACTCTGATTGTTTCTGGATATCAAGGTACAGAGAAGCCCACAGCCTTCCTAGCATAGTCATAAAAGGGCATGAGCTATCTTCAGGAGGCCCCAGTTAAAAGCTATATGTTAACTGGGTTTGGCACTAACATTTCCAAAGTCCCAGTGATAATAACCCTTCCGTTAGAATTGCTGGATGTGTATTCTATTTCCTCATTAGTGGCATACCATTGATTTTGTGAGTTCCAAGGTAAATAACCACGTGGCCCTTATGAAGCCAATTGTCTTTTCTAGGAGACAGTCTCTTTTTCCCTGTTATGATAAAGGGTCTTTATTTACAAGTCTTAGCATCGGAACCACAGAGGCATCTTGATTTGATGGGGTTGTCACAGGTTGGGTTCCCTAAGGAAGCACTCCGAGATGCAGTTGGCGTGGAGGGCAGTGCTTTTGCAGTCCACACTGTGTAAGAGAAGGAACTGAAGCGTAATTGGGCACAGGAAAAAGCGGAGCTGCCCTGCGTGCCCAGCGAGGCCTCAGCCAACCCCAGGAGGACTTCTGAAGATGAAAAGATCCTTCAGTGCTATCCTAAACTGAGGCGAAAGGTCATTAAATCAGTTGCCAGGTGTGGGCTACTCCAGGAACAAGCAGTGACATTAGATGAGGCAGCTCTCTTTAGTTGAGGCAATCCCCCAAAGGGCTGTCAGCTGAGGGAAGATAAGATCTTCATTCCTGAAGTGTTAACTGACAGCTGCATCATGAAGTCCTCCCCAAAGTAATGTATGTAAGTCCTTTGCTGTCATCTAGAGTGACCCATAGGGGTCTGGGCTTCTAAGACTTCCTCTCTTTTCATTCTGACCTAATGCAGTGTCTTGCAGAAGAATCCCTAAAAAAAAAAGAAAAAAGAAAAAAAACTTAACAACCACAGAAACCATACTGAGTTTCTACCATGCGGCAGATACTTCTTTTTGGATACTAAAGCATCACAGCAGTGAACACAATGGAGCTTGTATTGTAGTGGTGATGGCCAACAGATCATAGACAGATAGAGTATGTTAGATGGTAACTGGTATGGTCAAATGTGCCTCCCCCATTCATACCTTGAAATTCTAACCCCCAAGGTGATGGTAATAGGAGGTGGGCCTTTGGGGAGGCGATTAGGACATGAGGGTAGAGCTGTCACAAATGAGATTTTTGCCCTTATAAAAGTAGCCCTAGAGAGCTCCATTGCCCCATCCCTCATGTGAGGACACACAGAGAAGATGGTTGTTTATGAACCAGAAAGCAGCCCTCCTAGGGTCCCTAATCTGCCAGAGACTTGATCTTGGATTTTCCAGCCACCAGTACTGTAAGAAATAGGTTTCTGTTGTTTATAAGCCACTCAGTCTATGGTGCCTTGTTATAGCAACTTGAATAGACTAAGACAGTGAGGATTGCCATGGAATAGGAAAGGAGGCTGGGAAGTGCTACTTGGGTGAGGGTAGGCTGGGGATTTCCGGAAGCAGTTAGTACAAAGGTGCAGGAGTGTTTAAGGACAGCAAGTAGGCCAGGGTGGCTAGAGTATAACCAAAGAGAGAGAAGACTCGCTGAAGAGCCCCCAAGGGGTAAGCAGAGAGCTAAGGAAAGACCTGCAGTCCCACAGGGGCTGAAGGATCATTGCAGGGCGTTAGACATTACTCTGAAGGATTTTATGAGCTTTTGAAGGACTCTGAGGAGACAGGTGGCGTGATTTGCCTTCCTTTTAACAGGATCACCTTTAAGGCAGCCTGGAGGGGAGCCATACTAAAAGCAAGGATGTGAGTTCAGAAGAGTCCCACTGAGAAATGAAGGTAAGTTGGCCAGGTAGTGGTGGTGGGGGTGGTGAGAAGCAACAGGACGTTACATATATTTTGAAGATAAAACCAGCAACAATTGTGCATGAATTCCATCTGGATAATATAAGAAAGACAGGACTGAAAGATAACTATTTTACCTGAGACAACCGGAAAAGCCATGTTTTCACCCCTGGAGGAAAAGATTTGGGGGAGAAGGTGGCAACTGGAGCTTAGTCATGAACGTGCTAAATTTCAAAAGATATTAAAACATCCTGTATTTCTGTTGGTTGGCCATTCTTCATCAGCTACCTAGATTCTCAGTGGAGATATTATTTTCTGAAGTGGTGTCCATGTCTGCCGAAGTAGATCATTTCCCCAGGAACATGCCCTCTTTACCCCCGTACTTGATATATTTGTGATTCTTTGATTAATGTCTATCTCCCCCACTAATCTGAAAATTCCTTGGAGGATAGAATAGTCTGTTTCATTCACTGCTTAATCCCCAGCTCTAGGATCAGTTCCTGTCATGTTGTAACTACTATTTGAATGAACAAATTGAAATCAATGTATGTAAACAAGAACAGTTGTGTTTCAAACTTTTCTTTTTTTGCTAAAGCTGACAAAATCTTCCACTGTGAGCAGCCCCACTGCTAATGTCTTAAGTCTCCATACTTCTCCCGAAATTATGTTTCTAAACCTATTCTCTGGTGGCAAAGAGCATGGAATTCTTGGATTCAAATTCTGTGTGACTTTGAGCAAGTTTATTAACCTTTCTAAGACTTGGGGAATAATAGCGATATGTATTTCATCGGATTATTGTCCAGATTAAACAATTCATAAAAAATGCTTAGTGCAAAGATTAGGAAATAGTGAGTGCTTAATAAAAATTTATTTTTGTTATTAATACTATCATTACACTCATTATGATTGTTATTATTTTATTCATCCTACCTCAAAAAGTCCTCATGGCTCAATAATGCCAATAGAATGATGTCTAAACTCCATAGCAGGCATTTAAGCCAATCATACTTTGTTTTGCTTCTTGAGACAGGATTTCTCGCTTTCACCCAGGCCAAGACAGTGGCACAGATCATAGCTCACTGCAGCCACAAACTCTTGAGCTGAAGTGCTTTTTCTGCCTCAGCCTCCTGGTTAGTTGCAACTTCAGGTGTGCACCACTACAGCCCTGGCTAATAATGTACCCAGGCTGGTCTGGTCTCGAACTCCTGAGCTCAAGCAGTCCTCCCACCTTGGCCTCCCAAAGTGCTGGGATTCAGGCATGAGCCACCATCTCGATGTCATTCTCTGTGTCTCATTACCGCCCACCTGCCCCACCCCACAGCTTCAGCAAGCTGTTAACTGTTCAGGTCACGCTTTACCTAGAGCCACACCTACTGGTACTGCCATTCTCTCAACTTCCTGGGTGTCAGAATACTAGCTATCTTTAGGACCCAGCTCAAATCGGGGGCAATAGAGCATCCCCCTTTCCTGTTCCCCCACCCCCGCCCCCCCCAGCCCTAGTATTAGAACACAGGGCCTGAGGCAAGGGTTAAAGTGCTGGGCTGTATGGAGGTGGTACAAACCCAGGGCAGCTGTGAGGGGCAAAGGGGAAGTGAGGCAGAAAAGATGTGCAGCAACAAGAACGTTTTACTACTTGGAAACGCACTGCAGGTGTCTGCTCAGCGTAGAACTTCTCTCACACTGAGGTGGTCCACGGGGGGAGGGAGGGAAGGGAGGAGGCGGAGGAAAGCCTGCCTGCTGTTTCCCATTGGTCACAGTCTGCTCTACAGACAGAAACTGCCCTGCACTCCGGTTGCATCACTCTTTCCTCCTATCTGAGCCCAGGCCCAGCAGCATAGTGTTTCTTCCAAATTCAGAAGTAGTGGGAGAAGCCAGACATTCTGGAAGAGTGTCTGCTTGACCTAGCCGCAGGGTACCAGCCAAGGCGGAGGAACTAGTTGGTCCTCCTGGGATTGAGGAGGTAGACAGTGCCAGAGGTTATGAGGAGTCACGTAGCATCTGTGTCCATACACCATTCAAGAGTGGCTTCTGGAGAAGACAGGGAAAGACCATTTCCTCCCATTAACTGGCTGTGTGCTGGGGAACTCACTTTTATCACTCTATGCCAATTTTCACTCCTTTTTCTTTTGGCTTCTTTATTTGAAATGTTTCCAAAACTAACAGAAAGTTGCAAAAGTAGTACAAAACCTCCATGATGCCCATAACTCACTGCTATGGACTGAACTGTGTCCCCCTAATTCATACAATAAAACCTTAACACCCAATTTGATGGCATATTTAAAGTGGTGCCCTTAGAGGCTAATTCAGTTTAGATGAAGTCATGAAGGTTGGACCCTCATAATGGGATCTGGGCTTTATAAGAAAGATATGCTCTACCCACGTGGGAACAGAGTGAGAAGGCAGCCACCTGCCAGCCAGGAAGACCTCTTACCAGAACCCAACTACACTGACACCTGACATCAGACTGCCATCCTCCTGAACAATGAAAAAATAAATTTCTGTTGCTTCAGCCACCAAGTCCAACAGTATTTTGTTACAGTAGCCCAAACTGCCATATATCACCTACTGTAAACATTTTGCTACATTTATTTTATCATTCTCTCTCCATACATGTACACACAAACATAATTAGTACTGTTTTCTGAAATATTTGAGAGTAAGTTTATGATACCATGTCCCTTTTTTCCTAAATACTTGAGGGTGAATTTCCTATAAACAAGGACATTCTCTTATATAACTTCAAAACAATAATCAAAATCAAGAAATTTACCATTTATACAATGCTATTTTTTATCTAACCTATAGTCCATGTTGACATTTCACCAGTTCTCACAGTAGTAAAGTCCTTTGCAACAAACTCTCCTTCCACCCCCATGTCTTTTCTAATCTGACCAATGAGAGCAATGATAGTGTCCGTCCATAACGTTGTCAAGAGAATGACACGAGATACTGTATGTAAAGACCTCGAATGCAGTCCCTGTCACATGGTAAATACTCAATAACATCCAGCTACTTTTATTATGATTATTATTTCTTCAGCAAAGTCTTTTCCAGTCCCCCTTCTCCTCAATTCAGAATTAATCTTTTTTCACTATCTTTCCCTAGCACTGTGTATTTCTCCATACATTCCCCCCCCCCCCCCGAGATAGAGTCTCAC
Organism: Loris lydekkerianus; assembly: GCA_963574355.1. NCBI lineage: Eukaryota > Metazoa > Chordata > Mammalia > Primates > Lorisidae > Loris > Loris lydekkerianus. The sequence continues at coordinate 21,106 of CAUYPK010101788.1, read as the reverse complement.
TTTGTTACCCTGAGTACAGTGCTGTGGCATCCTCCTAGCTCACAGTTACCTCAAACTCTTGGGCTCAAGTGATCCTCTTGCCTCAGCCTCCCCAATAGCTAGGGCTACAGGTGCCTGCCTTAACACCCAGTTAGTTTTTCCATTTTTAGTAGAGATGGGGTCTCGCTCTTGTTGAGGCTGGTCTCAAACTCCTGAGCTCAGGTGATCTACCTATCTTGGCCTCACAGAGTACAAGGATTACAGGTGTGAGCAACAGCTCCCACCCTATTTCTCCATTCTTGATTATATGTTCTCATAATAGTCTTCTTTTACAAGCTTCTTCAGAGCTATGCCGGATTTCTCTTTGCTTCCCCCAGTGGCAGCAAGCATAGCACCTTGTACATAGTAAGGCTCCGTCAGTGATGGCAGAATTGAGTTTATCTGGCAAGTAGAGGACCAATGAAGGCTAGTAGAGGAAATGTATCTCACAGTATTGTAATAGTAGATATACAGGGATGTTTCTGCTTTTAAAGAGCTCATGTATCATGTCAGGGAAGGAAAATACACAGGTAAAAAGTTAAAGAAAATAAGAAAAGAACATTATAGATCTCAAAACAGCCCCTGGGAAAGAATGAAAATAGGAAGAATAAACAGGAGTTCTGGAAGTTCATAGGGGCAAAGGATCCTGTGGGAAGGAAAATAAAGAACTTCCAAAGACTGTCCAAATATGGCCTCTCCAGGAGAAGGGGCTTCTTAGAGATCTGATAAACCAAAGTACTGAGAGATGAAGCTGTCAAATTGACTTTCCCAAGGCTTGTGGCTCTGAGCAAACAGCTGAATTATGTCTACACCTCCCTTGCTGAACTTGGGATCTGGCCAAAGGACATGGGCAGAAATGATGGAGCTACTCCCAGGCCTGCCCCATAAATCTCTCCCACATGTCCTGTAGTCACAGTTACTCCTGAGGCTGATGCAAGAGGATCACTTGAGCCCAGAAGTTCAAGTCCAGACTGGGCAACATAGTGAGTCCCCATGTCTTAAAAAAAAAAAAAATCCCTCCCATGTATGATCTCCCACTATGTCCCATTTTCTAGTGTCCTTGGAGGCCAAATGTGGAAGGCATTGATTCACAGGTGAGAGAAGCAAGAATTCCCACATGACTGCACAGAGAATGCTCCCCATCACCACCCACCCAAACTACCGTGATGAATGAAAATTAAACTTTACTGCACTACACCACTGAAATATGGAGTGCATTAGTTACAGCAGCTACCATTACCTACCCTGTCCTGTGCACAATTAACCCCTGTGGCTAGATTCAGAAGACTTGTGGTTTTATTTATCCTAGTTCTGCTGCTCCACTACAAGGGAGCACCACAAGTTACTTCATCTGGGAACTGCTGTGAAGATTAAATGGAAAAACAAGGCTTTGTAAACTGTGAACGTGCTATAAATGTTAGATGTTATTAGTATTAGTCCATTCTTCCTAAGTTAGCCAAAATAACAGTTTCCAAGAATAGTATACAGGGATTAGTCATTCTTTCCAAACTAACAAAAGAAGAACATGGTCTGGGATCTCATGATGCTGGTATTAACTCAAGTGTTGGAAAAGGAGTTTGGGTGGGTCTATGGAAGGCCAGTGATTCACTTCAGAACTCCTGGAGCTCCTTTTCTGCTTTGCTTTCATGGAGAAATGTTTTTATGAATATTTTTTCTTCTCACCCACCTTTTTAGAGACTGGGTTTCACTCTATCACCCAGGCTGGAGTGCAGTGGCCTGATCATAGTTTACTGTAACCCCAAACTCCTGGGCTCAAAGGGTCCTCCCACCTCAACCTCCTGAGTCGCTGGGACTACAGGTGTGTGCCACCATGCCGACTAATTATCTTCATTTGGGGGGATGGGGGGGGTCTCACTATGTTTCCTAGGTTGGTCTTGAACTCCTGGCCTCAAGTGATCCTCCTTATTTGTTCTCCCAAAGGGCTGGGATTACAGGTGTAAGCCACTGTGCTCAGCCAATATTTCATTATTTTTAACTCCTAGCATTGAGATCTCTTAAGAATTTAACTTTTACTGAGAGAGGGCAGCAAGAAGAAAAGAGAGGAGAATTATTTCAAGATGAATTTACCACTCATCTTCCTTAGAGTCAAATGTATTCAAAGAAATCTTTGGGGCCACACATTGGCAGGCATTTATTGTATTCCTCACAAATGTTAACAATTCTTTGCTTTATGTAGGAGGTTGAGATAATACGAACAGTATCTTCCAACATGAATTACATTTTAAAGTGAATGATGGACAAAAAAAAGACTCCCAAGAGTGAATAATATTCAATAAATCCCCACAAAGGCCTGAATACTGCCATAGTCTTGGGAGGAGGTGAATAGGCTTCATGGTGTGAGGTTTAGGGAGTAGGAAAGTATCCCAGCCTCAATAAGAAACTTACTAGGTGCCAGTGGGAGCCTGGGAGGCAGCCCACCGTCAGGATATGGCCCCTTCCTTGGTGATAGTTCCTGCTGCAGTCAGATGAAAGGAATGAGGCAGAGTTTGGTCATTAAAAACATGTGGGCTCTTTGTTCCTAGCTCAGGATCCACCCCTCTCCAGAGGGGATGATTTGCTCCTTTTCTTATGTCTCCCTTTTCCTGTTGTGGTTTCTAGTCCCTGTTCTCCCCCAGCCTTCACAAGCTTTTCTTGTTTTTACACTTTGGGGTGGGGTATAATGTAGGGAAATAAAGATGCATCCTCCTTTGCTGGATTTTTCTCCCTGTGTCTGTGTTCCCTTTATCCTTCTTGACACTTTCTTAAATAAAATCTCTTCTCACTCCTCACTGGTTTTAAGCCTTGGAATGGGAATCAGAAGGTTTAAGCCGTTGCCCACCATTATTTACATAAAGTAAATTTATTATGCTGGGACTCAGTACCTCATCTCTAAAAATAAGGAAGGAGTCTATGTGAGACCAGAACCCCCATCAATAGTTGAAGAAGGAGGCCTTTAAAATGATCTTGCTAACTTCTGAAGTCCTACAGTTAATCAGCTGTTCCATGTGTTTTCTGGGTGAGACATCTGAGTGAATTTCCAGAAGGAAGCTAAAATCATGAAATGAGGCCCAGGTATGGTGGCTCACACCTGTAATCCTAGCACTCCGGCTTTGTTAAGAAGGATTTGATACAAGCCTATTCACCTCCTCCCAATCCTAGCAATCAAGCTTTGTTAAGAAGGATTTTGTATCACATACTAGGTTTGGAACTTTATTATTTGGATTATGATGAATCTCGGATGAGACAGGAGGATCACTTGAGTTTAGGACTTTGATACCAGTCTTAGCAACAGTGAGACTCCATCTCAACTAAAGATAGAAAAAAAATTAGCCAGGCATTGGGCGCCTGTAGTCCAAGCTACTCAGGAGGCTGAGGCAGAAGGATGACTTGAGCCCAGCACTCTGAGATTGCTGTGAGCTAGGCTGATGTCACAGCCCTGTCACCTGGGCAATAGAGACTTTGTCTCAAAAAAAAAGAAAAAAGAAAGAAACCATGAAACAGGGATAACTTAGGATCAGCCTGAGCAAGAGTGACACCCCATCTCTACTAAAAAGCAGAAAAATTAGCTGAGTGTTGTGATGGGCACCTGAAGTCCCATCCACTTGGGAGGCTGAGGCAGGAGGATCACTTGAGCCCAAGAGTTTTGAGGATGCTGCAAGCTATGATGACACCACCATGGCACTCTGCACCAGAGCAACAGAGTGCGACTCTGTCTCAAAAATAAAAAAAGAAGAATAACTTAGGAGTCAGTAGAGAAGAGCCTGGAGAAGTGGCATCAAGCTTTGTTAAGAAGGATCTTGTATCACATACTAGGTTTGGAACTTTATTATTTGGATTATGATGAATCTTGGAAGAATCTTAGTTAGGACCAGGACTGTGTCCTAGAAAGCTCATTCTGAGGGTATCAGGAAGGGTGATGAAAGCAGAAGTTAGTGTAACAAGTAAAACCATCGATGGTTCAGCAGGAAGACACCTTACTTATGACAATTATAGAACCCAAACCCGCTTGCAGCAGGTGACAGATGCAGAGGAGGGCAAATGATTCAAACCAAGCCAGTCAGAGCCCTTCTCCAGAATTGCTAGCATGGAACCCAAGCAAGCTTCGGTCAGTCCCTGCTTAAGTATAGAAGTTGGAAGATATAAAAAAAAAAATGGAGCTGTAAGCCATGTTTTCTAACATGTAGAGGAGGCAGTCTGACGCAAAAGGAAATGAAGCAAATGGGCAAGGGGAGATGGGGAGGATACGCCTGGTACATTGGAGGCCCTGGCTGTGTTCCTGGGCCCATCTGCATCCTTACCCCTCCTACAGTTGGTTGTAAAACATTTCCTTGTATTTCATGAGACAATACATTTCCTTTGTTGCCTAAGCTAGTTCCATTTGAGTTCAGGCACTTGCAGCTAAGTTTTGACTAACTGGTGGTCCATTGGCCTGGGGAAGACTAGACAGAAGCAAGTCTCCCAGAGGATAATCAACCCAGTTTGGGACACATTGGAATGAGTTGCTTTGGACATTCACAGGAATAGTTCCTAGAATCATTTCATTTTGAATCTGAAGCTCAGCAGATCACAATATATTGTGATCTATATATTGAAAGAGACAAATCTAAATACAATTCTTATAGAATAGCACTAGATGCCCCCAGGTCAACATTGATCCTTTCAGAATATGATCATTTAAACCACTACAGCTCTATTCAATTGACTAGTATTCAGTTTAGCATCCTCATTTTGCAATGACATTATGAAGAATTTTTCTAAGAACCTTGATGAAATCAAGATAGAACATTTCTATGGCATTCCCTTGATCTTCAAGTTTACCAGGATAGCACAGATGTAGGTGAAAATGAGGTTATTCAAACCTGACTTGTTTGGGGGGAATGTAGCTCCTGCTGTTGACTCCAAATAATTGTTACTGTTTTCTACATAGTTATAAATCAACCAGTAAGAATTTATTTTTTTGGCTAAATCTTCTATTCTTATATAGATAAATATTAATAAAGCCAAGAAGTAATAGGAAGAGGCCAGGCACAGAATCTCATATCTGTAATCCTAGAACTCTGGGAAGATGAGGAGGGAGGATTACGTGAGGTCAGGAGTTCAAGATCAGCCTGATTGAGACCCCCATCTCCACCAAAGGTAGGAAAAAACCAGCTGGGCATGATGGTGTGTACCTGTTGTCCCAGCTTCTCAAGAGGCTGAGGCAGGAAGATCACTTGAGCCCAGGAATGCGAGGTTGTTTTGAGCTATGATGATCCACTGTATTCCAACTTGGGTGAAAGCATGAGACTGTCTCAAAAAAAAAAAAAAAAAAAGTAGAAGTAATAGGAATAGAGGGAGATGAATCTTGAATAACTTCTCCACAAATTATAAAAAATATTATTTGCCTTGTCAGATCTATGCATGGACACTTTTGTATCTCTTAGCAAAAATGTCCCAGCATTCTATGAACTTAATAATGCCTAAGAATTGTCCTTGTTCTGTTCAACATGAAAGGTGCTGCTTCAGAAATGCCAGGTTGACCCTCCATGAGACAGATGTCTTTTCTGAGCAACACAATTGTCATTTAGAGGTAAACAAACCTGGGATTCCAATATCACCTCTAGCACATACAAGTTGCGTGATCCTAGGAGGTTGATTTAATCATATGACCCACAACTTTCCTCATCTACAAAGCAGACACAATGATTAATTTCTTAGTACATTGGGGAGAATTAAATGAGATAATATATATTGTCCTACAATAGGGCATGGCACATAGTTAATTTTCAATAGAGGAACTGTGTTTGTTCTGTTTTGTTTTGTTTTTTTTCCCCTGAAACAGGGTCTTGTTATGTTCTTATGTCTTGTTACGTTGCCTGGGCTGGTTTTGAACACCTGCCCTCAAGTGCTCCTCCCACCTTAGCCTCTCCAAGTGCTGGGGTCACTGGATGAGCCACTGCACCTGGCTGCGTATTTGTTTCTTTCCCTTTCCCATTTACCCATGTTTATCGCTGGCCTTGATTCCTTTGCATTTCATTGACTTCAGGATTCATTTTCATATTGTTACATTTCTCTCATTATGGCTGGGCATCATTCACCTTCATGAAAAAAACTAAAACATATTTCTCTACTCATAAGAGCTGTCTGCACTGATAGTCTGTATCATTTCTGACCTTCTCGGGCAGCCAGTCATACAAGCCCCGTAGTCATTTCTGTCTATGTCCCTGGCAAAGTTTATCGGCTGGTTCTCCAGTAACTGCAGGCCAACCAAAACCACGCTATAGATAAATTATGTACACTTTGTTAAATATATGAAGACAAGTAACTACATACATCTGCCTTACCGACCCCTTACTAGACATCCATTTCTTTCTAGTTGAGACAGCACGATGGCAATGACTGAGGCAAAACTTTCCAGAACGGAAGGCAGACAGGGCCTTGTTACTGCACAACATCAGAGCACAGACAGAGAGAAGCTTAAAGGTTTTGCGTTCATCCCATATTAAGTTTGGGAAAAACCTTAAATAGCCCTTGCATATATCTATTCTCTCCATACCCATTTTCAAGCCCACAACAATACTGTCCTCAATTCCAGGCCATTCTCTCCTCTGCTGCCAGAATAAGCTTTCTAATTTGTAAATACGACTATGTCACTTTGCTGCACGGATTCAACAGGGCTTCTGGAGGACTTACACAAGTCTTCTCACAGTCTGGCCACACTGTACTTCACCAGTGGTATTTTTTGGTGCTCACAGCTTTATTATGGCCTGTGGGTCAACCAGGTTTTATTGGGATTGTCAGTTTCTCAAATACCCCACAATATTCCTCATCCCTGAAGCTTTCACCTGGTGGCAGGGATTCTCTAATTAGAGTCTCCCTCTAGTTCTTTAACCTCTTTGTTTGGGGTTTGTTTGTTTGTTTGTTTGTTTTTTAAGAGACAGGGTCTCACTTTATCACCCTTGGTACAGTGCCATGACATCACAGCTCACAGCAACCTCCAACTCCTGGGTTTAGATGATTCTCTTGCCTCAGCCTCCCCAGTAGCTGGACTACAGGCGTCTGCCACAACACCCAGCTATTTTTTTTGTTGCAGTTTGCCTGGGGCCGGGTTTGAACCCACCACCATCAGTATATGGGGCTGGCGCCCTACTCACTGACCCACAGGCGCCGCCCCTGTTTGTTTGTTTTGTTTTGTTTTGTTTTTGAGACAGTTTCAAACTGTTGCTCCAGGAAAGAGTCTCATGGCATCAGCCTAGTTCACAGCAACCTCACACTCCTGGGCTCAAATGATCCTCCTGCCTCAGCCACCTCCTCCCCCCAATAGCTAGGACTATAGGTGCCTGCCACAGTGCTTTGACTAATTTTTCTATTTTTACGAAAGACAGGGTCTCATTCTTGCTTAGACTGGTCTTGAACTCCTGAGCTCAGGCAATCTCCCACTCTCTCAGAGTGCTAGAATTACAAGTGTGAGCCACCACACCTGGCCTCTTCAACTTCTTTGCCTTCATCCTAATTTAAATATCACTTTCTCTGGGAGTCTTTTTCTGACCCAAGCTCAGGATAATTGCTGCTCTGATAACTATGAATCATGGCATGTATCATGTTATAGAGTAACTGACTGTTTACAAACCAAAGGGAATATGGAGAAAAGATCATGAGTGCTTTGCTCGTCCCTATGTGCTCAATAAAAAGCATAGTACTTGATAGAGAGTAAGGTCCTTGATAAATCAATGTTGAATCAGTAAGTGAATGAATAAATCCTTATATTAGAAGGCGGCAAAGAATTAGAACTGAGATACCAATCCAGAAATATTTGCTAAAAATGTATTTGTTGTTTATCTGAAATTCAAATTTAATTGAGAATACTGTCTTTTACCTGGCAACTTTACTTGCTTATTAAATACCTCTTTCTGCATGTCTGCATGTACTAATTTCAAAAAGTCCAAATCTTAGATTATTTACTACCTTAACATTTCAATATAGTGAATGTTTGTGTGACTGGAGATGAATAAATTGCTTCTTTCTCCGGCCTCCCTCTCTTTTAACAACAGGGGTTGTGTAGGCTCCTTGCTTGAATTTCAGTGTTTCAATCCTGGCTTTATGTGATTTAATGTAATGTGCATTCCTTATGTACCCTATTGTTCCAAACACTGTGGTTGGTTAAGTTCCTAGGGACAGCTGTGACCCTTAAAATCACTAAGTTCTCATCTTTTACACATTCCATTCGTAGTCTAATTTGCTGACTCCTTTTGGAATCTCCCGCTTTTTAATTTTACTGTCATTATTGCACAAGTGGTAGTGACTGATGTTGAGTAATTAATGAGTAATCTAATTTTCTTTTTAAAAATAAAATGTATCTCTCTAATTCCGTTTCACCAACAACTTACCAGGAAAATGTTTTAAAATCAACTTCATCTTCTCAGTGAAGTAATAAGGAAACAAATAGTGGAAATATTTCAAATACTGAAAAAGTTAAATGCAAATAGTATTCATATCAACAAGCAAAATCATAACAAGATATTGGCAACAAAGAAGAGAAATACTTTTAATACACAACTGATTATACAGTTTAATACATTGGTTTAGCATCTGGTAAAAAAAAATAGAAATTAACTAGATTACTGAGAGTTTTCAATATACGACATCTGACAATTAAGTTTGAGAACTCAGACTAGGAAAAGCGCTGCATACGTCATTGCTGAATATCACTATGGTCACCTTTGAAGTATTCCCCTTGGGAAGCTCTGCACCAACACCAGTGTCTAGGCTACCTTCAAAGCAATTTTGTAAGTCTTTTTATGGAATGTCCATCAGAGCTATAATCATATTACCCTTGATGTCCTGAATGTCATCAAAATGTCTTCCTTTCAATATTTCCTTCATCTTAAGGTAAAAAAAAAAAAAGTCACTGGACACCAAGATGGATGGGAACGTGCTGCCCTGCAGCAGGATCCCTCTTTTACCTTGAATAGGAGCAACATTCAATTACTTAAGAAGTGAATCCTCTAACGTAGACCTACAACAATGTTTTTACAATGGCCACACATCTGAGAATTTCCAAGATAGTTTAGCAAAAATGCTGGTGAGGCCTCTGGGTATATTTTAAGAGCTTAACTAAAGGGCCAAGTATGGTGGCTCACACCTGTGATCCTAGCACTTTAGGAGCCTGAGGCAGGAGGATCACTTGAGTTTAGGATTTAGATACCAGCCTAAGCAAGAGTAAGACTACTATCTCAACTAAAAATAGAAAAAAAATTAGCCGGGCATTGTGGCAGGTTCCTATAGTCCCAGCTACTCAGGAGACTGAAACAAGAGAATCACTTGAGCCCAGGAGTTTGAGGTTGCTGTGAGCTAGACTGACAGGATGGTAATCTAGCCTGGGCAGTAGGGTAAGACTCAGATCAAAAAGAGCAAAAAAAAAGTATAACTAAACATACGCTGAGAAAACAAGGAGTGGAGAGTTATCTCTGTTTTTGATAATTACATATAACCATATTTAGTATGTTAAAATGTTATTTGAAATTGATTTCAAATAATTACCTCTATGGCTGATATTGTAGATCGTTTTTTGAAAATCTTTCCCTAACGTTAATTGCACCAGCTCTTCGGTTGACAGACATGAACACTCCTGAAAGGGCTAGAGGACATTTCCCAATTCAGAGCCACTTTGACACAGGATGTCACAGGGTGAAGTTTCTATGGGTGTGCTACAGTGCGTGAAGGAACAGCTCCAGGAGAGGTCTGTGGGGATTTTTTATCTCCTGCACCTTGGTTCTGATTCATTTATTAGGCTTATGAAGCTCTCCATTATCTGAGCCAAGGGGTGTAGAAGGCAGTTACAAGGTTAAACTCCGCGAATTCCTCCTGGCCTTTCCCGTGGTATAACATTGGATGCTCTCCCAGCAAGGTTACTTCCCTCGTTTTGTTCCCCAAAGTTCACTGCTATTGGAATATGAATGTGAACGGCAGAGGAGGCCAACAGGTGGAAACAGGAACTATACGTCCATTGATCCTGATCTGCATTCCAAAATCCAGAAAGCTCTACAAACTGAGTTTTTGTAAGTCATTTGGCAGCAAAATCTGACCTCACCTGAACTCATTTGAAAGCAAAATCTTACCTGAACTGACATGAGGCTATTTATAGTCTTTGGCCAACTAACATAAATATTCAAGTGTTTAACTGCAGGAATCTTAATGTATTTTACTACACTGTCTGTTGGGAGGGTAAGGAATACACAAACATGCACAGTATTACTTTTCTAAAACCCCAGGATAATTGTGAGTTCTAACATCTGGCCCCAGGGTTTCGGATAAGGCCTTGTGGTCCTTCAGTACACAGTGTACTGTTAATGGTTCACAGGATGAAAGGCTGAGCTAACTGTACAGAGGAAGGACCTTCGTTCAGTTAATAGCATTTCTGAATTCTCACTCGTTAGCACATGGAATTAATGTTTTTCTAAATCAATTGCTCTGAGGACACTGGAAATTTGTAAAGTATCTTGTGTGGTCTATACTTTTATTGCTGTATATTAAAAAGTGTGTATGCCTTACAAGAAATTATTGATAGCTCATAAGACTGAAGCCAATTTGTTCTTCCCGCCAACCCACCTGTCTCTCTGTCTCTCTCCCTCTCTTTATGTGGGATGTGTTGGCAAGTGGGAAAAAATAGTAGTTCCAGTATGAAGGCCAGCAGGCTCAAGACCCAGGAAGAGAATGGTGTTTCAGGTTGAATCTGAAGTTAGGAAAACCCCTCTCTTGGGATAAGGTCACCCTTTTTGTTCTGTTTATACCTTCAACTGAGTGAATGAGGCCTGTCCACATTAGGATGGGCAGGCAATCTGTTTTACTAGGTCTACCAGATGTTAATCCCATCCAAAAAACTCTCCCAGAAACACCTAGAATAATGCTTACCAATATATTTGGGCACCTTATGGCCTAGTTAAATTGATACATAAAATTAACGATAAGAGAAGGGGACAACAGGCTTGGAGTTTAAATGATCTTGTGGTCACCATTTGGAAGTTTTTAGTACTCTTATCTGTGATATTTACTAATAGAAATCCAGGGGGACAGTGGACTATGTGCAGGGTTCTTGCAGTGTTGGTTCACCCACGATCCTACTTCCCACCACCTCCCTGCCTCTCAGGACCAGTTTGGCTGCTTGTTCCTCCATCCCTGTCCCATGTACACTGCTGTCCTCTGTCCCAACATGGGTCCTGGGCACAGTGTGGAAAGCAGCAGGTTGGACATGTGCACCCTACTGACCAAGTTACGGTCACACACGAGCATCCCAGTGCCCAAAGTAATGTGACATTAAATAACTACTCCTTATAATAATAAATACACTGCAATAGATGAAGAAATAGACCATGGAAGAAGGGGGAAATGATTTTTTTTCTGATTTTTTGAACAAGGGGGCCCTGAGTTTCTACTTTTCACGGAGTTCCATAGTTATGTAGCTGAGACTGGATAGGAAGAATACTCAATGAAATCTTCAGCGGCTATACGCTCACACACACTCCCACACACACAGGGAGTGATTTTCTGTTGTTGCTGCTCCTATTTTTCGCAGTATGGATGGAAATGATGAAGTTCAAGAATCAGTCAATTCAACAGAATTTTAACCCTGAGTCCTAACGGGCTTTCTGCTCTGCCTCACTTCCCCTTTCCAGACTACGCACAGTCCTGCTGACGTCTGCCAATAGCCGCCATACACATCCTTTCTTATTTCTTTCCACTACCACCAACCCAGTCCAGAAATAGTTTCCCCATTCTCCTTCCTCTTCACAGCCCTCTCCCTCCTCCTCCTTCCCCCTCTGCTTTCCCTATCCCCATGACCACCATCACTCCAGTTATGTCCATATTGTGCCAGACATCGTGTTAGGTGTTTCATATGTTATTTAACTCATCCCTCACAGCCACCTAGCAAGGTGCATGACATTACTCTCCCCTTTGCAGATGAGAAAACAGTGGCTCAGGATTTGCACATGGTCGCCTTGCCAGGAAGCAATAAGGCTGAAAGTAGTCGTGGGTCTGCTCTGGGTGTACCACAGTACACCACCAGACTAGCCTCCTAATTCAATGGCTCATCTTATTGCCTGCAAAAAGAAATCCAAAACTTTTTTGCCCACCATAACACAACTAAATCTTCATTCTAATCTTATTTTTGACTATGCCCGTATCAGTCAGGTCTCTTTTAGTTGCAGGTGCTAGAAACATCACACAGCTTAAATACAAAGAGGAATTTATTGGCTCCTGGTCCTGGAAAGTCTGAGGTGGGAGCAGAGTTTTGCTTCAGACACAGGTGGTTCCAAGAGCTCACACTCTGGCCTCAGGGCTCCCTTTCTTCCCCTCTTGGTTCTTCCTCTTTCTGAGTTGGCTTGGGCAGCCACCTTCTCTGTAACTGCGGCGCAGCAGGCATGTTGCAGAGAACTAAATTCCTACTGTCTTCATAGCTAGTAATCATAGAAAAGTGAACATAGTTCCTTTTCCTCTGGCATGCATATTAATTCTCTCAAACGACTCTGATTGTCAGGTCCCAAGCATACTCTGGAGAAGTTACCTGTTCTGGGCTGGGGGGATACTGTTCTGATTGGTCAGAGTCCTATCTCCATTCTCCTTAGGTGGAAGGCAGGGTCCTGTAATTAACAAAACAATCAGAATCACAAACAATAATGGAGGAGGAATTCCTGAAAGCAAGGGATATGAACCAAACAAACAACCTAAAATGTGCCCCTTAGTCTTCCCATAAGAGCTCTGTGGGGACCCACAGTCACCTCTGAATGGGAAGGTAAGCCTTATCCTGACTCCAAGCTATTGTTCTTTTTTTTTTTTTTTTTTTTTTTTTCTTTTTATGAGACAGAGTCTGGCTCTGTCACCTAAGGTAGAATGCAGTGCCATCATCATAGCTCACAGCAACATCAGACTCCTGGGTTCAAGTGATCTTCCTGCCTCAGCCTCCCAAGTAGCTGGGACTATGGGCACACACCACAATGCCTGGATAAGTTTTCTATTTTTAGTAGAGATGGGGTCTTGCTCTTGCTCAAGCTGGTCTCAAACTCCTGACCTCAAGTGATCCTCTCTCCCTGGCCTCTAAGAGTGCTGGGATTGCAGGCATGAGTCACCACCCCTGGCCTAGGCTACTTCTGTTCATTCTGCCCATCCTCTCTCTCACTTCAAGCCCCAGAATGCTTTCTTTCCTAATGTTTCTCCTGATTTCAGAACCCGGATTGAGCCTCCCCTCTTCTGTGAAGCTATTAACATATCCACCTCTTCTTATAAAGGGATTTTATCTTTCTCACTATCTAGTCTTTCTTTACTTGTAAGTACCTTCTTATGTTTCAAAGATCTGGTCATAAACAAAGCAAAAAGCACCATCAGCAGCCTCAGCCCCACTTTTGGAAGAGGTTTAACTTCTACAGGCAATTCAAAACAATGTCTGTTGTGCCAGAATCAAGTTTGCTGTCTCAGGTTAAACGAAAGTCTTCGTGGAGTCTCGGTCTTGATGCTGTATTCTCCAATATATTAATAGTTTTGCATCCACTTGCTGGCACCAGCTGAGAGAGTTGGGGCAGTGTCTTTAACTTGCAAAGTCCCAGCTTATTCCTCATTGCTTCCATTGAGAGTTTGCTAGCTTAAATCAAGACACTTGAAACAGGGGCCAGCTCCTGCCAAGTTAAAGCCCAAATTCCCATGATGGCCTCTCCTCTGTTACTCATCTGTCATTCAGCACAGACTATTTTGTCTTGTTAGATATCTTTGCATATTAATAAACTGTTCATTATGATGGACTATACTACCAAATAATAATTAGCAATTTGTGGCAGTTAGCCCCGGATAAATTATGAAGATAATAATAATTATGGCGGCCAAGAGCATTTACAGGGCACTTAATAATTGCTCAACCCTGTGCTAAGTACTGCCTGGGTGGGACACTTGAAAATGTAGAAGGCAGAGTTTTTTCCCTCAGGGCCAGTGTCATCTTGTTGTAGAGACCAGTTCTCCAGAAATAGAGGGTAAGTTTATGCTGTGCTGCAGGGCAACACCTCTGAGGATGACTGAGCAATAGGATTTAGGATTTACAGCACTCAGGTAAGCAGTTCTGCTTCAATTTGGTTGTGTCCCCAAAGTTCATGTGTTGGAAACTTAATCCTCAATACAACAGTGTTGGAAGATGGGGCCTAATAAGAGATAATTAGGTCATGAATGGTCTGCCCTTATGAATCGATTAATATCATTATTGCAAGAGAGGATTAAGGATCAGGAGAGTGGGCTTATTTTAAAAGCTCTCTTGCTTTCTCCTGCTCCCTTAACCCTTGCCTTCTGCCGTGAGATGACACAGCAAAAAGGCCTTCACCAGATGCTGGTGCTATCCCCTCGGACTTCCTAACCTCCAGAAGCTTAAGCAAATTAAATTTCTATTATTTATAAATGACTCAGTCTGTGGTTAATACCCAGTATTCTACTGCAGCAACACAAAACAGACCAAGACAAGTTCCAGTCACTCCAACTTCATTTTAAGGCCTGATGCAGATTGGGAATCCACAACAGGAATGAAGACTAAGAATTCATAAAAATAGAGGCTGTATGTAGGAATGGGAATAGTAGTAGAGTGCATAAAATAAAGTTTACAAAACCTGAGGGACATGATATGAACCTCATGAAGACAGGAAATGTTCTAGGCCAGGTTACTTTTTGATTGTGTCAATCTATATTGATGAGTTTACAATATACATTGTATATTTAGCTATAAAACAAATACTACACAGGTTTGCCTAGCATAAAAAAGACCTCCTAAATAAGATAGAAGGTTATTTGCCTTCATGCTCACTGTCCGAAAGTGAGCTATCCAGACTTAGTGCAGCAGGTCTACCTTGCCTCCTTCTGTCTTACTTTGCCATCCTTGGCATGATGGGGCTTCCCTTTTGAAGTCTCAGATGGCTGGTCCACCTTCTGTCATGGCCTTTGGATCACAGTCAATGGAAAGAAGAAAAGAAGTAAGGAGAAAGCACACTAATGCCTGTTAAAGGTGCAATTCAGATGTGAAACCCATCACTTCCGCTGCCAGCCTATTGGCCAGCGCTTAGTCACGTGGCCTTACCTAGCCACAAGTGATGCTGGAAAATGTAGTTCTTGTCTGGACTGTCATTTGCTTAGCTAAAACTGAAGGGGTGCTGTTACTAAAACAAGAAAAGAACATATAAGGTAGAATAACTAGCAGTAAGTAAAATAGAAATTAAATAAAGATAGGATAGAGGGAAATAATTTTGCTTTCTTTTTTTTTTTTTTTGCAGTTTTTGGCCAGGGCTGGGTTTGAACCCACCACCTCTGACATATGGGGCCAGCACTCTACTCCTTTGAGCCATAGGCACCGCCCCTATAGTTTTGCTTTCTTTATGATCACTTACCGATACAGAAATGTTAGCAAGATTTTCTAAATTGTTTAATTTGAAAACAGTTTTCTTTTGATCTTCAATTGCATTTTTGTCCCAAGTACCTTAATGTCCATCTTCCTTTTTAAAACATTCCATTGTTTCTTCCATCATTGATAAGAGCTAAGGCACCTAATAGGAACATGACACAGACAAACATTAGTTCATCCAGTTAGCAAATTTTTCTTGAGGGCCTACTATGTGCAAAGCACTCTCCTAGCTGCTTGGATACATCACTGAAGAAACCCAATATTCCCGCCTGTGTAGCTCGTATTCTAGTAGGGAGGTGGGTAATACACCATACACAAGACACATTAGTTCCCATGGAAACAAAGCTATCTATATCTCCAACAAGATATTGAGGTCCTATAAGGCAGGAATGATATTCCCTGGTCTTATAGCCACCCCCAGGCCATGGACCCGTACAAGTCCATTGCTTGTCAGGAACCAGTTTCTGCAGCAGGAGGTGAAAGGTGGACCAGTCAGCCAGCTAAACTTCATCCTCTCATTATTCGCATCATCACCTGAGCTCTGTCTCCTGTCAGATCAAGCGTAGCATTAGATCCTCACAGGAGCATGAACCCTACTGTGTGCGCAAGGGAGCTAGCTTGTGCAATCCTTATGAGAATCTAATGCCTGATGATCTGAGGTGGCACTGAGGTGAGGATGCTGGTGCTGAGGAGCAGCTGCAAACACAGATTATCACGAGCAGAGAGGTTTGACTGCACAGAGACCATAACAAATCAATTGTTTGCAGACTCACATCACAACCATCCTCCCATGCCCTGGTCTGTGGAAAAATTGTCTTCTATAAAACTTGTCGTTGATGCCAAAAAGGTCAGGGACTACTGTGATAGCCTTATAGTAGCATTCAGGTGGCACATTCTATTTATGCGCTCTTTAAACATTTGGTAGAAGATTTTTACCAAGGTAAATAAATGTCCTTCTATAGTCACTTGGATCAAAATTGTTGCCAATTTTTTTTCACAGTCAACTGATCGGTGTCTTTAGTTATGACTTTCTTGTATTATACTGAAGTTCCTTAGGCAAAAAAAAAAAAAAAAAAAGTAAAGAAAAGAAAAAGGAAAGAAAGAGGAAGTAGTATTGATAATTTTTAAAAAGGATTCTTAATGCATTAAGTGAAGAGCTGAATGATCTTAGGGAAAAATGGAATCAAAACCTCAAATGTAGCCAGCACTTTCTCTGTCTCATCTCTTTTTTTCCTTTGAAGATTGACTTCCTTTATTTGGTAAGAAACACCACATATGCAAATTTTACCCCCTATGCTCTTATATAAGAGACTATGGGATTCTTTGCCAAGCTGCAGTTTGAAAAATTCCAAGGCAGCACTTCAGTTGGCCTGGCTTGGGTCAAATGTCTGACTTTGTACTTATAATCTATGACTAAAGACTCAGGGTAACAACAGAGACATGACACCCACCCCCACTCCCAGGCCTATTGCTTGAATATCTTGAGCTGAGCATGGAAGCAATTTGATGGGCTGTCATAGGATTTGAGAACATCTCATCAGCTGCTTCTCTGAGAAGATGTGCCCAAGATAAACTAAGATAAAAGAATTTTTCTGAAAATTTCTTTGTAGAATTATTCTAAAAACATGTTAAGAACTTTGTCTGGGCTGGGTGTGATGGCTCATGTCTGTAATCCTAACAATCTGGGAGACTGAGGTGGGTAGATTGCTTAAGCTCAAGAGTTCGAGACCAGCCTGAGCAAGAATGAGACCCTATCTCTAAAAAAATAGCTAGGTGTTGTGGTAGGCAGCTGTATTCCCAGCTACTAGGAAGACTGAGGCAAGAGAATCACTTGAGCCAAGAGAATGAGGTTGCTGTGAGCTATGACATTACAGCACTCTACTGAGGATGACAAAGCGAGACTCTGTCTCAAAAAAAAAAGCACCCTGTCAGCCAGTGTTTGATCCCAGGTCTTTAATTTTTTTGAAAGTGTTTTCAAAGCTGTGTTAGGAATATCAGGCCGGTTAAGCATCGAGTCACAATAAGGCATGCGTATTAATTGTTTTGTTTTGCTTTGGAATAGACCTGAGGAGTCTTTCAAATGAATATGCCCACAAGCAGATGGGTAGTTTAAAAAGGTCTTTTGCAATATCCACAGATAATTATTTTTAAAAACAAGTAACTAAGACATTAGTGTAAAAAATATTCTATAAATACTGAAGCCTTTTATTTTAAAATGTCAAGGTCCCAGAAAAAACAGTTCCAAGCTTATAATCTTTGTTTTCCATTTGGTGATGATGTGCATTATAATTTTTCTCCCTCAGATGAGGATGTTTTGAATCAAATGATAAGTCTTCCTTCCTTTGTGACTGTGCCAAGAGTGACAGCACAGAGTCCATTTTCATTATCTTAACGTTTTTTCTAAGAATTTGTATAGGTTGACTAACATTTCTAACACCGGAATAGGGGGTCTGTTTTCTGGGGCTTTGGAATATGGAGATAATATGTGGGCATGCAGACACCTTTTAATTATACTATCATAGAACTGACACATAGTATCCAGCCTCTACTGGATACAAAAGGCCAAACTTTGTCTTCTATACTCAAACCAGCTGAAAAGTCAGAACTCCTTTCATTTGCAATCTGTCTGCTTTCTAAAAGGAAACTGGAATGTCTGTGGTCAAATGCTTCCCTGGGTCAAATCCAGGTTGAATTCTCCTTGAGCTCCAACCAAACCTGATTCTTTTTTCTCTTCTTTTCTTTTTTCTTTGCTTTCCTTTTTTCCTTTCTTTTCTTTTTCTCCTCTTTTCTTTCTTTCCTTCTTTCTTTTTCTTTCTTTCTTTCTTTTTTTTTTTTTAAACTGCTATTTTTTTGGCACCTGGTCCTGACCTGGCACTGGGACCTTATTGGACGTTCTCCACTGTAGAATTCTGGACGGTCTTGAGGTTCTTCCCCAGGAGTAAATAGCGCCAGGCATAGAACCAATAGAAAGAACATCAGGAAGGTGTCCTTTCAAAGCCAAGATGTTTTTTCAAATTCTAGAGTTGTTCAGTAGTGCCTGCTGCCCACCCCATCTTCTGTCCTATTCACACTGCCGGGCCAGTGAGGAAAGGGGCTAGAGAACAGCATCAGACGGGGGTTCAAGCTAGAACTTGGTCCACGTCAGCCACCCTGTCTGTCCTCCAGCTCACAAACAGGCTGTTGTCTATTTTTACTTTGACTAGATTCTACTTCCGTTTACCTCAGTCATATCCTTTAGATTTATTTTTCTCCCTTCCCCCTCCTTCCTCTTTTCCACTGTTATTTATAAATGTTGTATACTTGTTTACAGAGAAAAGAATGAACTTTAAAATTAACTGCTGATACAATTGCCAACTGAACAATGTCCAGGTGTCCCCTTGTAAACATCACAGTCCTTTCTATCAGTCTCTTTCCGGTCGTTACCCTCAGATGGAGAAGGTCAACAGTGGTGACTCAAAACCAGAATGCAAAAAACTAACACCCACTAATGACTCGCACGCTAGAACTAGGAGATTCTGAGACTTTCCTTTGCTGAAAAATGCATGTGCAAACAGTATTCCCATCAACAGAGGGGAGAGGGCCCTTCCTGCACTGGGGCTCTGCTGAGGTGGCTGCGAGTCAGCCATGTGTCACCAATCTGGAGATGGAGTTTACTGGGTTAGTAGATGGAGGCGGCTGGGACTCGAATTTCTTCTTTTCTTTTTTGCAAATGCTTGTTGAAGAAAATCCCATGTTTCCTGTGTGAGTCAGTTTTGAGTCTATCTGCTTCTTTGGTAATGAGGGCATTTTAGTCACCACTCTCCATACCTCTGCTTGTTTTAATTGTGATTTTAATTACCAAGCAAGTCACTTGAGCAGAGGTGTGGCCTTTTATTTGAATGTGAATTTTCTTTTTCTTTTTTTTTTTTTTCCTTTTTGAGCAGTCTCACTCTGTTGCCTAAGCTAGAGTGCCATGGCATCATCCTGGCTTACAGCAACCTGAAACTCCTGGGTTCAGGTGATCAGCCTCCTGAGTAGCTGAGACTATAGGTGCCCACCACAATGCCCAGCTAATTTTTTATATTTTTAGTAGAGGTGGAATCTTGCTCTTGCTCAGGCTGATCTCAAACTCCTAAGCTCAAAGGATCCTCCAGCCTTGGCCTCCCAGAGTGCTAGGATTACAGGTGCAGTAAACCACCTTGGGGCTGAATGTGAATTCTCTGGCTGTGTGGTCCTTGGTTGGTTACTTAGATCTTATTTATATTGATAAAATAATGGGCGTTTTTTTGTACTTTTTCTTTCAAACATTTAAAGGGCTTTACTGAATTTTAAATATAAACTTAGGGCCTTTCAATTTATATTTAGATAAAAATAATGGGGTGGTGAAGATGGGGGATCTTTTGTGTCAAAGTGCTTTGAAACCCTGAGATGAAAGAGAACCCGTAAAAAGAAATTAACCTCATTTATTTTTTAAGCAGCATTTTGCATGCGTGTGTGGACAAATGTAATTTGAGGAGGCTTAAATTAAGAGGCTCCTCTTCACTCTGCTCATGACTCTCCCTGTCTCCAAGTGAATCGAAAGACCTCTTTTTTCTTTTCACTTCTCTATTTCCCAAGCCAGAGCTTGTCTGGGAGGGAAGGCAGATTCAGACTTGCTAACCCTCCTTTCTCCAGCTCTGACCCTAAGCAGGCATGGTACCCATCTCTGGCTAGGCTTCCTCCAGGTGGGCCCAGGGCTTTTGTGGAGGAAAGCAAAGTTCAGTACAGAAAGGGAAAAATGAAGTGTGTTTGGTGGGAGACCCATGCTTGACTTGCTTTCATAACTTCTGAGAACTCTTATTACATTCCTGAGTCCATTAATACTTACTTGTCAAAGCATTCATCAGTACTTTGGGACACAGCTACTATTTAGCTGGAACATATTGGTATTATAAGGCACCTGGCTAAAATATTGAAATACTTCCTACAGTAATTTGTAAAGAGCCATCATCTATGCCTCCATCTGCTAAATATTTTTATTTTCGCACTGGTTTGTGAGCTAGAATGACTTCTTTTTGAGTTTTATACAGTGTTTAATGTGTCTTGTATATATTAATATGCGTGTTTTGCATAGTGTTTTGAAATGCATATACTAATTGGGGAAGGAAAATGAAAAATTCCTGCTGCTTTTTTAGGCTGTCAGGGTGGTGAGAAAACACCTAATTTTCCTACTCTTCTCTTAAAAACAATTCAAAAAAATTATGTATTGGCTGTTTATTACAACCAGGTCCTCAGTAGGTTGTTTTGTTTTGTTTTCTTCCGTTTTATTTTTTATTTTTATTTTTGGAGATTCATTGAGGGTACAAGAAATCAGGTTATACTGATTGCATTTGTTGGGTAAAGTCTCACTTACAATTATGTCTTGCCCCCAAAAGGTACATCACTGACTGAGACCCCCAACCCCCTTCCCTTTCTCTGCTCTTCCTTCTCCCACCCCCGCCCTCCTTCCCTCTCTCTGCTCTTCCTTCTCCTACCCCCTCCCTCCTTCCCTCTCTCTGCTCTTCCTTTCCCCCACCCCCTCCTTCCTTCCCTCTCTCTGCTCTTCCTTTCCCCCACCCCCTCCCTCCTTCCCTCTCTCTGCTCTTCCTTTCCCCACACCCCTCCCTCCCTCCCTCTCTCTGCTCTTCCTTTCCCCACCCCTCCCTCCTTCCCTCTCTCTGCTCTTCCTTT
>CAUYPK010101785.1:0-27791 GCA_963574355.1 Loris lydekkerianus | reverse complement strand
TACTGTGTTTCTCAGATCTTTGAGGGATGCAACTTCTTGTCTCAATGATTCAAAATCTTTGGTCATTTGCTCTTTGAATCCATTGAATTCTTGAGATAACCTTTGGAATTCTAATTCAATCTTATTTGCAATCCAGATCCTACCTTTTACAACAATTTTAAACTTTAAGTATAGAGAAGCTTTTTTCCTCCATCCGTCTGTTTTTCAGCTCTATTGTTAAAGTGTCAACTAGTCTTTCACAAATGGCAGCATGTTCTGTGCTTGGTCTAGTTTTCTGCTGGCAGAACTCACTGTCCCTGAGATGAAACCACTTGTCTTTACGAATTTCAAAGGCATTGACTCCTATAAAGCAACAGAATTGGTTGTTAAAGCTTTATGTAAAAACTGGTATTTATATGTGCATTTACAATGTAGGTATGTTTGTTCTAATTTACATGAAGGATGGGAGAAGGATAGGCACTTCTTAGGCCGGGACAGCTAGAAAGCAATAGCCAAGGAAACCGACAATCTCTGAAATGCAGTTGTTAATAAGTGTAAACTATTATAAGGAAAATGCTCATATTGGAAGGCCTAAATGATCACATTAACAATCACATATTTATTAATAATTACAATTTTTTCCCTTTAAAATGCTAAGTGCTGAGGCAGAAGATTAATGATGACAGCAATTTGTGTTTTGTTTTCTTTTCAGTTTGTTGAATGACTATCTTACATAGAAGGTTCTCAATAAATGGTCATTGGATTGAATTTAGTGTTAAATGAGAGACTTGGATTCAGTGATCCCTAATATCTCATCACACTTTAACCTATTATTTTGTGATTATCTCCATAAAGGACCAGGTTGGGCCAGACATGGTGGCTTATGCCTGTAATTCTTGCATTTTGGGAGGCTGAAGTAGGAGGTCTGCTTTAGCCCACGAGTTGGAGGCTAGCCTGGGCAATATGACAAGATCTTATCTCTCAAAAAAACAAAACAAAACAAAAATCCAAATTAGCCTGACATTGGCCTGTACATGTAGTATCAGCTACTTGGGAGGCTGAGGCAAGAGGATTGCTGAAATCCAGGAGTTTGAGGCTGCAATGAGCTATGATAATGCCTTTGTACTCCAGCCTGGATGACAAAGTGACACCCTGTCTCCCTGACTTAAACAAACAAAGATCCCAGGTAGTGAAAAGTTTCTGCAAATATGTATTGTCCGAATTTTTCAAACTCAGCAGATGGATCCACAAACCTCAGAGTCCAGACTTCACTGAAGGCCAGTTTCCATATTGCCTGGTATACTTTCATATCTGCTTACAAAGACAAAATAGCATGAGTTTTCCTGCATTAGTATTGTACCTGATAAAAATTTTAAAGGTGTAATTCTACTTCTGTTAAAATTCATGTGTTTTTGATGTAATTATAGAAATCTGCTTTGTTCTGCATCTGTAATGATGAGCATATTCAAGTTTATTAGGAATTAAGAAAAGCTTAGTTGAAATTATCATTCTTTCCTCTTCTTGGCTAAGTATGTGGGCTCAAATAAATAAAAACTAGAGCATCTCATTTTTACGTAGCATTTAAAAATAAATAATATACTTCCCAATAAGTATAGATAGAAAATGTATTATTATGTTTAAAAATGAAACAAACTGAAAGAGGTTGCCATTTAATCAGCCCCACTTTGTTGATAGCATAACCAGGATTGGAAACTACTGTTATATTAATGACGTAGGCTGTATTTGCCTTCGTATGCCACTATTCCTCATGGTTCTTCACAACATCTGTATCCATGTGGAAGGTAATGTCTTTCCTGATCCCTTTTGTATATATTATATTGGTCTTCAATAATTGTAAACTCCATGTAGATCACTAGTTATAGGCCAAGGGTTTCTAGGTTGAGCAGGTGGAACTTTCTAAAAAGGGAGTGAAAATAAAGTGTGGACACTCCAGAATATAAGATCCTGCTTCAATGAAATATCCCAAAAGGAAATTGAGAAAATAATCTTATTTGCAATAGTGTCAAAAATAAAATAGTTAGGGATGAAATGAACCAAAGAGGTGAAATATCTCTACACTGAAAATTATAAAACATCGATGAAAAGGGTTGAAGACACAAAAATGTGGGAAGATGATACCTCACATTCATGAATTAGAAAAAAATCAATACTGTCAAAATGTCCATGCCATGCAGAGTAATTTACAGATCCATTGCCATCCTTGTCTGAAATCCCATGATGTGAAAGCAATTGATTTTAAACAAAGGTGCCAAAACGACACATTGGGGAAAAGACAGCCTCCTTAATAAATGGTGCTGGAGAAATTGGATATCTATATGCAGAATGGGGAGACTAAACCTCAATCTCTCACCATACACAAAAAACAACTACAAATGGATAAAAAAATTAAATATAAAACCAAAATCTATGAAACTATGAGGAAAAAATAGGAAAAATTGTTTATGACTTGGTGCTGGGCAAGGAGTTTTAAAAGTAAGACTTCTTCAACCTGAGCCAGGGTGAGACCCTATCTCTACTAAAAATAGAAAAAGTTAGCCGGCCATTGTGGTGGGTGCCTGTAGCTCCAGCTATTTGGGAGGCTGAGGCAGAAGGATCACCTAAGCCCAGAAGTTTGACGAGGCTGACACCATGACACTCTAACCTGGGGAACTGAGAGAGAAACTGTTTCAAAAAAATAAACAAAACACAACAAAATAAAATAATAAAATGGACTTCAAAAGCATAGCATCAAAAATAAATAATTTTTTTTCAGTTTTTCAACAAACTGAAAAACTTTTGTACAACAAAGGAAACAATTAGCAGAGTGAAAAATCAGCCTGTAGAATATTCGCAAACCATATATCTGACAAGCAGTTAATGTCAAGAATATATAGGAATCTTAACTCAAAGCAAAATAAATAACCCAGTGAAAAATGGTTAAAAGACATTAATAGACATTTATCAAAATAAAACATTCAAATGGTGAATAAGTACATGAAGAAATGCCCAATGTTGCTGTTCATCAGAAAAATGTAAATCAAAACCACAATGAGATACTGCCTCATTCCAGTTAGAATAGCTATAATGAAAAAAAGACAAAAACAAGTTTTCGCAAGGAGATGGATTCAAGGAAACCCTATACGCTGTTGGTGGGGTTGTAAATTGGTATAGCCACTGTGGAAAACTATGATGGTTCCTCAAATAATTAAAAATAGAACTATGGGGTGGCACCTGTGGTTCAAAGAGTAGGGTGCCAGCCCCATATACCAGATGTGGTGGGTTCAAACCTAGCCCCAGCCAAAAGCTGCAAAGAAAACAAAAAAAAAAAAAAAAAAGGAACTACTTTATGATCCAGATCCAGCATTTACACGTACAGCAATTTGGCATATACCCAAAAGAAATGAAATCAGTATGTCAAAGGTATGTCTGGATGCCCATGTTTATTGCAGCACTATTTACAGTAGCCAAGATGTGAAATCAACCTAAGTGTCTAACAACAGACAAATGGATAAAGAAAATGGGGACATATGAACATGGCATACTATTCAGTCACAGAGAAGAATGAAGTGTTGTCATTTTCAACAACCTGGGTGGACATGGAGGACAGCATGTTAAGAGACGTAAGCCAGATGTGTGACGGCAGATACTGCATGATCTCACTCATAGGTGGACTCTGAGAAAAAAAAAGAATTGACATCAGAGAAGCAGAAACTAGAACTGCGGTTAAGAGACTGTGGCAGGGAGGGTGAAAAGGAGGATACAGAAAGGTGGGTCCATACATGGAGTAATTCAGGTACATGTGGTTAACAGTAAGATATGACATATTACAAAATAGCTGCAAGAAAGCTTTTGAATGTCTTCCCCACACACAAAAAAGATAAATGCATGAGGCTAGATTGCCTAAACTGTCACGCTAAATCTTCTAAACTGTCCATTCTACAACCTATTTATGTATTGAAAAAAATCACATCACACTTCATAAATATGTACGATGTGTCAATTAAAAAAATTAAAAGTTGTATGGAATTTTTTACAGATGTAAAAATATCCTAAAATTCATATGGAACCGCAAAAGACCATTAATAGCTAAAGCAATTTTGCATAAAAGCAAAGTAGAAATCATCTCAATTTCTGATTTTGAATTATGACACAAAACTATAGTAATCCAAACAGTATGGTGCATAAAAACAGACGTGTAGAGACTAACGGAACTGAATACTTAACACAGAAATATACCCACATAGTCACAGGTAATTGATTTCAGACACAGATTATAAGAACACACATGGGGAAAGGTCAGTCTCTTCAACAAATAGTGTTGAGATAACTGGATGTCACATGAGGAAGAATGAAATTAGACTCCTACTACATACATAAATCAAATCAAAATGGACTAAAGATTTAAATGTAAAACCTGACATTTTAAAATCACTACAAGGAAAAAGGAGAAAAATCTTCACATAATTGATGTTGGCAATGTCTTGGATATGACACTAGAAGCACAGGCAACAAAAGCAAAAATAAGTAAGTGGGAACTAAAAAGTTTCTGCAGCAGCAAAGAAAATAATCAACAAAATGAAAAGGCAACTTGTGAAATGTGAGAAAATATTTGCAAACCATATATTTCATATGAAATATGAGAAAATATTTACAAACCATATATTTAATAATTTCTAAAGAGCAAAAAAATCAAATAACTGGATTAAAAATGGGTAAAGTACCTGGATAGGCATTTTTCCAAAGAAGATATGTAAATGGCCACTACATATATGAAAAAGTACTCAGCATCATTAATCATCAGTGAAATGCAAATCAAAACCACAATGAAAATATCAGTGCATGCCCCCTGTTAGTCTGGCTGTTCTTAAAAAGTCCAAAGGTAAGTGTTGGTGAGGATGTGGAGAAAAGAGAACACATATTTTGTTGGCAAGGGTATAAGTTGGTATAACCATTATAGAAAACATTTTGGGGTTTCCTAAAATAATTGAATATAGAACTATCATATGATATAGCAATTTGGGGGTATGTGTCCAAAGGAAGTAAAGTCACCATCTCAAAGAGATATCTGCACTCCTATGCTCAGTGAAGCCTTATTTATTCTAATAAATATATAGCAACAACCTACGTCTCTGTTGAAGGATGAATATGGATAAAGAAAATGTGGTAAATATACATGATGGAATATTACTCGAGCTTAAAAATGAAGGAAAATCCTTCATTTTCCATAACATCTATGAACCAGGAGGACATTGTGTGAAATTAGCCAGACAGACAAATACTGCATAAGCTCAGTAAGAACTGGAACCTGAGAAAGGCAGCCTCATAGAAACAGAGAGAAGGGTGGACACCAGGGACAGAGTTGGAGAGGAAGTGGGGAGATTTGGTCAAAGCATGCAAACATTCACCATCATGAGACAAAAAGGTGCTGGGATCTTAATGTACAGCCTGGTGGCTGTAGTTAATGCATTGCATACTTGAAATTTATGGGAATTCTTAGGTATTCTTACCACACACAGACACACGGGTAACAACAAAGTAATGAATACATTAACTATTTGGTTGTGATAATCATTTCACAATGTATATGTGTATTAAAGCATGATGCTGTACAACTTAAATACATATGTATGATTTTCACTTGTCAGTTATACCTCAATAAAGCTGGGAAAAGACCTCTTTCAAATTCTAGATTTCATTGTTTTTTGTCACTTCATGGTTCCTAATTTTTCTGTGGTGTGAGATCTCCATAAATAAAGATCAGTTGAATGGTTCATTTAAAAAATCCTGCTTTCAAAATAAATTGTTTTCTTCTTCCTATGACTCTCCTTCATGGGAATTAATTACCAAATCCATCAAATACCCAGTAGACCAATAAAATCACATGTATCTGAATTTTGATAGATTCAAGTTTAGCCCTACTAAACTGCTTATCTTTGGTTGCTGCATTTCTTTACCTCCTCGTAATGAACTAATATCAATCAGTTATTTAAGAATTTGAGAAAAACGTGTCTTTGCCTGTGTGTTTTAAATTTCCTTAATTAAGATCCTGACTCATCTGTGACATTCACCCTTAGGATGGAAACTAATTCTGAGTTTATTACCTTTGTGTATGTTTTCATTTTTTTATTCCTCTCATTGTGAAGGTCATGGACAGTGTAACTGTGGAAGATGTGACTGCAGAGTAGGCTGGTATGGGAAGAAGTGTGAGCACCCACGGTCCTGCCCGCTGTCGGCCGAGGACAGCCTCAAGAAGTGTCAGGGAAGCTCCGAGCTGCCTTGCTCTGGACGCGGTAAGTGAGGCCTCTCTCAGGGTGATTCACTGCCCCCTAATTCTACAAGTCAAATGAATCTAGGTCACGTATCTTATTTAAAAAATAGCTGAGATCCCTGAAGGAGGGATGATTTGTCTTTTCAAAACTAATAATAAATCCAGTTCCCATGAGTGAAAGTACATGGAGAAATCTCCTTCTTTCTCTCTATCTTACACACTCACACACACAGTCACTCACTCTCAGGCTGGCTTTGGGGTATGTTGAATTTCACTTCATGTTTGATTCAATTCATTATTACATTTTTAAAACAATTGAATGTTTGCTTAATTCTTTCTAAATGAGACTAATTTTCCACTGACATTTATTAAGCCAAGTAATATTATTTTGAGGAGATGGTTAGCTTTTGAAAAAGGGTCAAATAAACAGACAGCTACGAATAAGCTTTTGCTGTTTTTAGAGGGCTTGTAGCCTCAGGTGTGTACTTTGTGTGAGATCAGTACAAATTGGAGGAGAAGGAAGACCTCATCTCGAAGTACACTGGTTCCTTCTTGATTTATCAAAATAGGAAATACAATTTCCTCTCTCACACAAGAACAGCAAAGTTAATATGAAATACGCTTTCAGAGGAACTGGTAATGGAGGTTATTATGAATTTTGTCCAAGAAAGAAGAAAAGGAAAAAGATTTTCTTTTCTCGAATGTTAGATCAGAAATTTAATTTTCTGCTGAGTTTTTATTTTTAGATGTACCTTTTAATTGAGATATAATTAATATACCATAAAATTCACACACAACTCAGTATTTCTAATACAATCACAGAATTATGCAACAGTCACCATTATCTAATCCTAGAGAATTTTCGTCACCACAATAGCTCCTGTGCCCTATCAGAGTCGCTCCCCTTTCTCTTGTCTCCCAACCTCTAGAAAATATCAATCTACTTTCCATCCCTATGGATGTGTCTATTGTGGCTATCCCATATAAATGAAAACATAAATTATGTGTTCTCTTTGCATCTGGATTTTTTCACTTAGCATGTTTGCAAGTTTGATCAACGTCTGGCATCTGTCACCATTCACTCCCTGTTATGGCTGAATAGCGTCCGTTGTGTGGCTGCACCATAGGTGTTAACCATTCATCGGTTGATGGACATTTGGACATGGGTGGTGTCTGCTTTTTGCTTGTTATGACTGATGCTGCTATGAATATCCATGTGCAAATTTTTGTGTAAACATGGTTTTAATTGGGGGGTATATATCCTACAAGTGGAATTTCTGGGTCATCTGTTGAATCTATATCTAACTTTCTGAGGTACTACAAAAAAAGTCTTTAAAATGGCTGTCCTGTTTTACATTCCCACCAAAAATGTGTGAAGGTTCCAGTTTCTCCACATCCTTACCATTGCTTGTCTGTCTTTTTGATTACTTCAAGATTATCTGCACCATAGACATTTTCTCATATCCAATATTTTCCCCTAATGATTATGAATAGGAGAGTAGGATGTAGGTAGAAGAAATTTCTTTTTAATTTCAATAATATTTCTGACCAGCCCTATATTTTACCAGTACCTTGAGATAGGAACCACTGTTCTACCTGTGTTAATAATATTGTCATAATAGTGATGGGGAAGCTGAGCATGCTTTAAACTAATAAAGATTAAAATTAGCATCTCTCAGACTGCTATTATTTACTCAGAATTATAATCTACAGTCAAAAATGAATTATTTTACACTATTATTTTATATTTACAAAAAGCTTTAGCTATTATGGCCAACCATGTTTAAAAAAAAAAAAAAAAGAACGTAGGAGGACTAATAAGTGTCTCTTTTTATTCAAAATTTGGGTATCTTTTCAAAAATCTATTGTAGTACTGAGAACAATTTCACTCCATGAAAACCTTGGGAGGCAAAGAAAATAACTTTATCTCAAAAATAGTTGTTTTATCTTTTGAGAAAACTGTTCCAGTTATATTTACCTAGAAAAGTTTAAGTACAGTGATTTTTGTTGTTATTTAAAGTGATAAAGTGTGAAGAGGTATGATATATTAAAATGTTAACTAAGTTTAGGAATGTTCATTTTGTAAAATTATTATACTCTCAAATGATTATGTCACTAACAGAAGTAAATAGAACAGAAATTAATAGGGATATGTTCTTCTTTTCAAAACAAAACAATTGGACAAATTTGCACAGTTTTACAAATGTTTTTATATTTTAAGGTTAAAAAATGACATTATACAATGGACAATTACCATTTTATAAGCATATGAAATATCTCTCAAATATAGAAAATCAGCAAGTATATATTTGAACCATTGATTTTCTTATTTGTCTCTAATATTTTTAATATATAGAATAAGTGCAAGAAAATTATTGTGGCCTTTTATGTATATATATATTATTTATGTATATACATATATATAAACTCCAACTAGATTTGTTCTTCCAACACATATTAGTTCCTTGTCTTTCTTAAGATTTGCTGACTTATTTAGCTACCACTTTTAAATAAGAGTACATGTACAGTTTGATTAGGAAGTTATTGGATACAATAAAAATAATAATTAAAAAAATTATAGTTCATGTAAACCTCTAGAAGTACTTTAGAAATAAATAATAAGATTCACTAGTCTCCTAACAGAGAAATGAAGGTGTTGATGAATGAAATTTCCCAGGGAACCATGACAAAATAAATTTCTGAGAATGAAAACCAAGAATTTACTATGGCCAGCTTAGTGCTTGGGCCAGTGGTCAAAGACCCTTTTTTTCCTCATGATGTTACATCTGCAAACTCATTGGCATCAGATGTTTCAAAGCAAATGGCCAACATGAACACTTTTAAAGGATTAGTTTTGCAACTTATGAATGAAAACTGCAGCTGTGGTTACAAGAGTGCAGAAGGCAATTACAAGGCCTATCAGTTCTCAAGCCTGATGGTTGCATCACCTCATCAGCTGACTAAAGGTCTTCAGAGGCCCAGTGAATGCATTCTTTTAAATTAAAACTTAAATTAGATTACTTGCTTCTGCTGGTGATGACCAAGTGTGATCATTATGTTTTGAAGGTAGGGGAATACCTTACACTGGTGGTTCTCAACCTTCTTAATGCCACGATGCATTTTCATTGTTACAAAGAGGTTGTGGCCCACAGTTTGAGAACCGCTGCCTTAGACGATCTTCTAAATTCTCTGTTTTTCTTATAACTACTTGTTTTCCCATTCCTTATTGCCTATAGATATCTTTTCACTTAATTAGACGTATCATAGACACATCATACAAAATGATTCATTTTCATTTCAGCTCTCGGGAGCAGGGGTGGGAACCACTTTCTCCCTTCTTACGTTAGTACTCTGCTCAACAACTGTCATGGCTTGTGAGGGGTTCCCTGTGGCTTTTAAACACTTCCTGACATGAAAATACATTCCTCCTCTTATTGAGGTTCTCATGAGCATGAGTCTGACTTTGGTCCAAAAATGAGCAAAAGTGTCTCGTGTTGCTTGTGATCAGACGCCTTAAGAGGCAGAGAAAGATTTGCCATTCTTTCTTTCTGGCTTGAGGATTTGCAGTACTGGAGATGGACACAGATCCATTTGCCTGGGTTTCTGGATGAGGATGGTTAGCAGAAACCTCAGCGAACACAACAAGAGCTTATGACATGAGAGAGAAAGAAACTTGTTTTTTCTAATAAGTGGGAGTTGGGAGTTGTTTGTACTACAGCACAGCTCTTCACTGGTACTCTTTTCCACATACAAAATTTAGGGAATAAAGTTAACTCAGTGCAAGTAAACTAATAAACACAATAGAAGTCACCTTAAAACTTGAAGACATAAGCATGTTAACAGCTGAGGTTCATAATTGTATGTATATATTATTATTATCAGTACCCAAATAAAAATAAATATAAACGTGCATTGACAGAGGATGCCAAAAATCTATACACAGTTTAAGAAAGGAAAAAACTGTATTAAATTTGTAATATTCAATATATGCTAATAACAAAAGATGAATCCAAGTCACATTTCAGCACCTCTTGTAATTGCAGAAGTCAAATGTGACTTCAGTACAGCAATTTTAATGTATGCATGTTTTGGCACCCTGTGTGTTGTACAAATGATATGTTTATGACATTCTGTCAATAGTTCATATACTCTCATCCAACCAACAGGTAAAATGCTGAGACTATTGAATGCATTTTTTAAAAACTCCCTAAAAACACAGTGAGGCAGGAAAAGGTATTATTCTTTTTACAGAAAAAGACATAGGAAATTTGAAATTTGCCATCTTATGTAGTAAGTTCTGGAGGTCCAGTTTATGTATTAAAAAGCTTTTAATACAGGCCCTCTGACTCCATCTCTGCTGTTGTAGATAATTTACAGGTTATTTTAACATACCAATTTCCTTAACAATATATAATAAAATATGTTTGCATGTTACAAATATAATACTGCCAAACACTGAAAGGATGGCACAGTGATCTATTATATGGTTGTAGCAAAATAATTTAACTCAACTCTTTTCACTAGTATCTATATTCAAGTTCTAAATGCCATAATTTATATTCTTACAGCAGAATTTGTGGATAAATCCTTAGTATTATTCTTGGCTATGGAATCCATAGATTTAAATGAATAAAAATAGGTTAAATCTCTTCAATAAAAACATGCCTAAACAATTTGTAATCTCTAGAAAAATTGTCTGGCACACCACCTTATCAGGAGCGGAAGAGAAGTTCTCTTCTCCCACCAATAGTGACAATTAGGTAATCTGTTAGCCTTTATTGATGTGCTTTGCTCTTAGTGTTATAAACTTCTACCATTTATCAGACTCCTTTCATTGATTTTTATAATCATCGCAATGAATGATTTATCTGCAGGCATTATCATTCAGAGGCTTGTGTTTGCAGTATTTGCCTCCTTTTGATCATGATTTTGTCCTTGTGGCTAAGTCATCTTTTTGTTTGGTGCTGCAATCCCACGTGCTTTGGTTGTCTGTCCTCTGCAGCTTTGAGGTTCTTTCATCCGACTTCACTAAGAGCTAGTGCACATGTTCTGCCTTAGACACATAACCATACACTCCCATGTGGGAAGGCGTGAACTGGAGGGAGAATGATAAATTGAGGATAATTATTTAATATTGTAGCTTCTAGAAAAGAGAAGCCATGTCCTCATTTTTACCAATTAGTATACGTTAATTAATGAATTAAGCAAATTGTTTCAATCCCCTTACCTAGGAAGATACTTTCAAAGAGTAACAGCATGCTGAATCCCCACCATCTGGAGGTTTTTCAACAGAAATCATGATTTCCTCTTCTCTCTCTTATTGACAAAACATATCTTTACCTTTTCCCATTTTATTTGTCAGAGTAGTTTTATGCATGCTTTTTTTTTTTTTAAACATTCATTCATTTTTGTATTCTATGTGATTTTGGACAGCAGAATCATTGCTTGTCTTATCCATGTTTACAGAGATAGGATTAATTTGGAACAAAGAGAAAGTTAAAAACTGGAAGTCTTCCAAACATTTTCAATTAAGCACCATACCACATATAGTGATTCTGATTATATTTTAAAAATCTTCTGTGGCCTAATTAGCTATCTAATGGGCAGTTAACTGCTGCAGACAAAGGCACAAAGTGTTCAGGCAACAAGGAAAGCCCAGTGCATGTTCTGTCCGTAGTACCTCGAGAAAGCAAGTGAGATTCAGATTTACTCCATTTTGAGTGTCCTGATAGGTTGACCCACTCTGTCTGCCGTGTTGGAAGGCCCTGGAATAGTCATGCACTAAATTGTGGTATTTCAAACCCAGTATATAAACCATAGCCAAAAATGATAAAGAAATGACTCTGCAAAGTTAACCTCCATACTCTTCCTCATCCAGAACAGTCTTGCTTGCAGTGTACACAAAATAAAGAGAAATTGAAATGAATTTGTGAATCATGTCAGAAGAAAAAATCTGGACCTTGTCGTGTTATGGGCATTAAATGATGAGGAATCAGCCCATGGACCACTGGGGAGTAGGCGTTGGACTGACGGTGCTCACTGACGTGGGTTTCACATGCTCCATTGCCAAGCACAGGAGCCTTTTTATTATTTACTTTCTTTGTACTTACAAAAGTTTAATAGAATGTTTTAAACTTCATATGCATTCTACCACAAATTACCCCCAAAATGTAATTGTTATTTATTATGACTTTATTAAAGATAACACCAAGACAAAAAGATCAAGGGAGAACCAAGTGGGGTGCCTCCCATACCTTCCTCTACGTCCTCACGTTGTGTGTTGAGTCCTTGCTTGTTCACAAAGAGGTGGCCACAGGGGAAGGTGGTCAGAATTGGCGGTCTACTTGAAGGTCTTCATTAAATCCAGTACTAAGTCTCTCAGCTGTGTGATGCAAGAGAATTTACCAGCTAAAGGCATAATTTGCACACATTGAAGTGTGTTGCTGAATAGAATGGAAAAGAGCTATGTTAAACAGAAGAGAAGGTCTCACCCAGGGTCTCCCCTTTCCAGTGGGTATTTATTTATTTTTCTTATAGCCTGTCTTTCACTTTATCTTCCCTTTCTTCTTGTTATTTTTATGTCCAATAGAACAGAAGAGAAAAAAAAAAAAAATTCAGAAGCTTAACTTAATAATCTTTATATTTTAAAAAGATAATAGTAAATAATTCAGTAGAAAATAATAAACATGATGTTTGAATTATCTGAGTTTTTCTAATCCATAATCTAGAAAACTGTGTCACTACCACCAAGTACGATAGGGTGGTTTCTCATGCTCCCATGAACAGTCTTCATCTATGATAACAAAACATTTTGCACCAAAGATAGGAATTGATTCAAATAAATAGACTTTTTGTTATATTTTGTATCATTTTTATGTGGTAATTGAAGACCAGTGAAATTTTTTGGCTAAGGAAACTTCCTAGTAAAGACTCCAACAGATATTTTCAAAATCTGTTTGAAATGAAAATAAATAGAATATTGGACATGAATTCAATTTCAATTTCTTTAAGTAGGTTTAAAATGAAATGTGTGACAACTATGACAATTTTGTTACTAAAATTAATTATTTCTATTACAACACTAAAATCATAGTGGAGATTGTAGTGTAATGCTTGGTAATTATTTACCTGATTTTATTCAGTATAGACAGGAAAAACACATACTTTTAGTGGGAAACAATATGGTCTGGTTGTCATTCATAATTTTCATGGAATCATATCCTTGACAGATGTTTGTGTTAAAGGAAAGTCAGTGAGTCAGAGTGGTGTCACTTTGTCCAGCTTTTAGAGTCATACACATCAAAACCCTACAATTTTCCTCTTGTGTATACGAGACATAGTTAAAAATTACTAGGGCCCATTGCAAAATGAATGTGGTTACTTAGTATGTACTCATGCTGTGGCATATAGACAACAATGGTATCATATTTTCATAAATTATCTTGCTTACCATATTCAATTAATCTAATGTTTATTGATCACTCTATCATGTATGTTTGTTCTAAGCCAGGGGTCAGGAGACTTGGGCTAGTAAGTTTGCATTCTGTTTTTGTAAATAAGATTCAGTTAGAACAGAGCCATGCTCAGTTTACATACACCTGCTTTGTTGCTGTAACGGAAAGGTTGAGCAGTTATCATGGAGAGTATATGGTTCACAAAAGCCTGAAATATTTACTATCGAGCCCCTTGCAGAAAAAAGTCCACTAACCCTGGTGCTAAGCATTTGTGGTAGATGTGACACATGTGTTGGGAGAAGGGATTTGAGTGCCTTAAGATCAGAGGAGGGAGATATCATTTGCTGTATTTTGGTACAAACATGGTTTCGTGAAATGAGCAAAGCAGGAACTGAGGAGGTGAGGGACTTTAGACAGATGATTTACAAAGAAGGACATTCCAGGTAGAGAGAACAGCAGGGCCAGAAACTGAGTTCAGAAGGGAATAACTTGTGTAAAGAACAGGAAGTGAACTCACTTTTGATGAGGTATAAAGTTTAAGAAAGTGATGAGAGGTGGCCTGCGGGCAAATAAGTTGCCCCTTCTCCCCCTTCCCCAAGTTGTGATTGTTTTGAGACAGAAAAGAGAAACTTCTTTGTGCTGATTTCTTTCTAATAATTGTCTGAGGAGGTTAACTGTTAGAAGGGCATGCGTTGTAAGCACAGATTGCAGTTACACTACAACGATGGCATGGAAACACCAGGTTAGCGACCAAGTTTAACGTATCTAGATTTACCAAGATAAGGTTTCCATGAACAAGACAAAGGCTTCAGCGTCCTCTCCTGAGGTGCCTCTCAGTAACTCCTATCACATTCACCTACCTCCTGACAGAAGGTGAGAAAAGAGATGCAAATCCAGATTGTTTTATTTGAAGTCGTTCATGTCAGCACAGTGTTAAAATGATGACTCTTTAGAAGCCAGATTAGTCCTGTGAGGATCATGTTATGTGGATATTGGGTCTGACACCCAAAGCTGCATGTTTTCAAGGGAAGAGGATCATCTCACAGCAGTGAGGTGAGCTTGTTGGTTATTGGGGTGGAGATGAGCAGACCCTGACATCCTCCGGCTTCCGGCAAAGCCAGCATGTGACCCAGCAAGTGAGTCACAGAGTAAGTAAAATGGCAGCAAAACCCATCTCGGTGACTTTGAACTTAGCTCCATAAGTCTACCTTCTCTTCCTTTCATTTTTCTCTGTAGTAAGTGACCTTGACTCTGTGTTCTGACTCTTTAGACTCCTACATTTTATCCATCATCTCGTGGATACTATACCTGCCATTTTTGACTCAGCGTCACAGCAGATGTTGTGACACTGTGTCTGGTTTCACGTAGCTACCTGGACAGACTGAGATCTGACGACTCCTCCCCACCACGCGTCTGTCTTGGTGTGGAGTAGCACATCCTTCAGTTGTGGCATCCTTTCATTTGGAATATAATAATTGAGATCGATGAGATTTTAGGTCTCCACAAATATTTATTTCTCACATGATACCTGTTATTTGGATAAAGGAGCAAGAATGGGATTCTTTGGCTTCCTGTTTAAATTTCTAAATAATTTTGGCCTCTTTGCTGCTCAGAATATTCGTGCCATGTGGATGCTGGTAAATAATACCAAACGGCCTTGGCAGCACAGCTGTGAGCCATTTAGGGTTTGGACAGTCCTTGGGATGAAACAGCAAGTATTCCGAGGTCGTGTTGAGAGTCCTGTATGGGGATGTTTATTCCTTGGCCAGAATGCCTTCCCAAAGCCCTGCATTGCACAATTGTTAACCAAAGCAGGTTTAAAGGAATGTATTTTAAGAAAGTATCCAGTATAGAGTGCCTGGGAAGTTCTCTCACACTGCTTCCTCTAATTGGCTGGACGTCTGGGCATAGTTAATCTACCACTGAATTATAGTGGCAATAGTGAGACAGAAGCCTAGGCCTCGCCCACTTGAGTG
The DNA here is from genome assembly GCA_963574355.1 of Loris lydekkerianus. NCBI lineage: Eukaryota > Metazoa > Chordata > Mammalia > Primates > Lorisidae > Loris > Loris lydekkerianus. The sequence goes on along the minus strand of CAUYPK010101785.1, from coordinate 12,114 downwards.
TACTTTACTGTTATTATAAAAGAGGCAGCAGCAGAGCCCACGTGGCACAAGTCACGCTTGATACTAGATACATCCTTCTGGATAATTCCACTGTATAAAAGGAGAAATCCAGAGGGATTATCGTCTTCAGGTAAGGCTTTTTAGCAAAAGAGATTTTGGATGTGTTAGGAGGCCTGGAGTCTTGGGACTGCCTGACGGTGTGAAGAAGTCAGCACGATCTGACACTGTCTACCCTGTGCACAAGTGTTACTTCACTGGTGTGGTCCCTGGAGATGCCCTTTACAGGTCTCGTTTGTGCAGAGAGACTCACACATGCTGCCAGTCTGCGCCTTCCCTCGGTGTCTACAGCCATGATGAGTCAGCCCATTGCTGACTGTGAGCACAGGCACCTGCCAGGGTGCAGGATTGAAAGAGACGCTGCTGGTCAGCCTGACATCCTCAGGGAGCAGGTGTTCTCACACCACTTACTGTCGGCGTGACTCTGGAGCATTTTGCATTTACAAAAAAAACCTTTTTGGACCCTCAGTTTGGTTATCTGTAAAAATGGAGTTATCATTACTGCTGTTTCCTCTCAAATGTTGCTGTTAGTAAACATACAATTAAAATAGTATATGTGGAATTTTTTGTTAACTTTGATGTAATTGTAAGAGATTACAAGGATTTAAGTGGATGACATACAAATGACCTCAAGGACACAAAATCTAACAGAGAAAACAGATTTAACAGGTCACTATTCATTTATTCATTCATCCAGACCATATATGTTTTTAGATCCCACTATGGGCCTGGAACTATTCTAGGCGCTGATAATAGTAAACAAAGCAATCAGGGGCGAGGCTGGAGCTTCTAGTGGGTTTTGGAAGAGAAGTTAAACCAGGAAGCAAGTAATTTTGGTGGTGCTGTGAAAAGGAAGTAAAGAAACGTGACAGCATGACCAAAGTGGACTCTGGGGGCTGCTCAGGTTATGGTGATCAGGGCACTTCTCTGAGGAGGTGATATTTAGCCAGATTTGAGTTCCGAAAATGAACCAAATGAGAACTGAGGGAAGATGACCAGAGGGAACAGGGAAAGTGTTTTGAGTGCAAATTTTGTACTCAAGCTTTGTCCTTAAAGAATTTATCCAGGAGATGAGGACACACGGAGTTTGTGGAAGTATTTTCTAAATATCTTTGCCAAGTTCCCACCTGATTTAATTTGTCTGTAGTTTGGCCTGGGCAACGAGGCCTTGCAAAGCTCCCTGGGTACTCTGCTGTTGCTGTCACATGGGAATCTGCAGGGCTGTGGAAGGGGCAGAGTCCTGCACAGTGGGAGGCACATGCTGTCTCTGCCCGACTTCCCACTGCGCAAATGGGGGTTTAGGGAGTGTTTCAAAGTTGAACAGAACTTAGGGTTTCACAGGGTCTTTGCCCACTGCTTTGTTGAAAAGATGGGCAAGAAGTGAGGCAGGGAGCCAGGTGTGCAGAGAGAAGAAAGAGAGAGGGCGAGGGAAGGAGAACAGGGAGGAGCTTCTGAGCAGTGAGCAGGTTTAACCACACTCTGACTCTGGCAACGTGCAGGATGATGATGTTCTGTTCTGTGTAGAAGATAATTGGCTGAAGTACATTCTGAAATTTCACCATAGGTAATTTATAGTTTGAAGAATAATGCGATGGAATGTATTTAGCCGTTTTTTTTGAATAACCATAATAATGTTTTATAATAATAAAATACTGTTTAGTTCTGTTACAAGTGCACAAATTAATTGCCCCCCCACACACACACACACATGCGATCATCTTTCTTCTATATATATTATCTTAGGTTCTGAGGAAGGAAATTTCCAGGATTATGTTTTTCTTATTAATGAAACTAAGATTCGGAGGATGGCTCTGAGTAAGTGCATTTTGAGCACATTTTCTTTCCATTATGTGATTAAAGAATTGCTTGTATTATCTCTTTGGGATATTTTCACTGTGCAGACTTCCCATTTGATTGGCTGCTTAGCCAACTGCTTGTCAGCTTCATAACCATAATTTTGTTTGGGTTTTCACAGATAGGAAGGGACACTTCTGAGAAGTGATGTAATGCTTGGGGAGCAATTAGCCAATTTGAGAATAGTAGTAAAACCTCTGCACTTTGTCCAAAGGCTGCGTGGACCAGGGGTAGGAAACACCCCCCAGAAAGTTACACTTGTCCTCAGATGCCCTCCCAGACACCATTCTTATGCAGAGTGTCTTTCTGTTTTTAAAGAGTCTATTCCTTCTGAGTTACAATTGTGATCATCAGCTGAGATACCTCCGACCTCCTCCCTCTTCAGATTTCTATGGCTGCTGAAACAAATGACCACAAACTGTGTGGGCTGAAAAACAGAAGTTTATTATCTCACAGTTCTGGAGATGAGAAGTCTGAAATCAAGGTGTCAGAAGGGCTAACACCTGCTGAAGGATCTGGGGGAGAATCCTCCCTCCCTTGCCTCTTCCGAATTCTGGAGGCTTTTGGCATTCCTTGGCTCATGGAGTGATAATTTCAGTCTCAGCCACTGTCTCTGCATGGCCCTCTTCTCTGCCTCTGCCAGGGTCTAAATCTTTTCTTCCTTTTTAAGATACTAGTCATTGGATTTAGGGTCCACCCTAAATTCGGGATGATATCTTCAAGTCCTTAACTAATTATATCGGAAAGATCCTATTTCCAAATAAAGTGACATCCTGCAGTTCCAGGTAGACACAAGTCCTGGGAGGACATTATTCAGCTCATGACAGCCCCTTAGTGGAAATCAAACCTTCCTTCAGCACAGGCATTTATCCAGAAAATGAATTTCTCCACTATGTGCACTGAGTGATGCTTAACACTATGGTCTGAATGTTTATGCCCACCCCATATGTATATTTTGAAAACTGGCCCCCAAGTTAATAATACAACAAAGTATAGGATTTTTGGAAGGCCGTTAGGTCATGAGGGTGGAGTCCTCACAGAGAGCTTGTTCAGGGCCCCCTCACCACGTAAGGACACAGGGAGCAGGTGTAATACTGTAAGCAGAAGAGAGGCTCTCGTCAGTCATGGACTCTGCCAGTACCTTGGTTTTGGACCGCCCATCTTCCAGAACCTTAACATACTCATTTCTGTTTGTATAAGCTACTCAGTCTATGTTATTTTTATGTCATCCTGAATGGACTAAGACAGGTCCATCAAAGTTGAATCAGACACAGTACAGAGAAGAGTAAGCTGTAAGTTTGTACACAGAGTGCAATCAAGACTCTGATGGAGATAAGACTCCTGGGCTGTGCAGTGAGGAGGCTGAGTGGCCTCTGCCCAGGGAATTGAGTAGGTGGGTGAGGGAGGTGCTGAGAGATCGGAGGTTTACTTTTGGAGAAGGGGAAAGATTTCCCTTTCAAATGGAAGTGCAGCCTGGCATTCTAGGAATAATAGGATTGTAGGAACAAGTAGAGAAATAATCTTAATTTGTATGCTAATCAAGCTTCAGCTGGAATTGTTTTAAGGGGAGCCATCTTGTCATGTAAAAATAAGGTATTTTATTAGCAAACATCAAAATTTAATAAAGAAATATTATCAGTGTTTTTCATATGGTAGGCATTTTTATTATTTTAACATTGGCTGGTGCATGTTCATATTTATCTTGAGAATGTAGGGGTAGGGCTAAATTATCAAAGATTTCAAACAGTGCGGGAGGGTGTGTGACTGAGGAGGCCGTCATGAAGCGTCAGTAACTATCAGTTATTGATTTGAGTGATCCAGGGCCCAGCCCCACGGCCTGTAACTACTTGTTCAGCATATACCCATTGGCTGATTTATTCTCTCAATGCCGTAGTTACATTGCAGTAGTTACATGACAAGAGAAGCTCTCTCGTATTTAATGAAATAATCTGGGGCACTGTCATTTTCTCTCTCTGTGTGTGCTGCTTATAGCTTCCGGCTGAATGCAAGGATTTTATTTTCATGCTGCAAATTGGCTATCCTAAAGAAGATTATTTTTAGTGAGAATATATGATATTATTTGTTCAGTGTAGGGAATATATTTGGAAAATATTCAAGAGACCATGGCTGATGCCTACTAGGGGTCAAAGACTTTTGGCAGCAAAAAGAGACAGCATTATAGGTCCCAAGTGACATTTCACAGCAGTTCCCAGTGTTGGACATAGAGAAAGCTTTTCTTTGGTTTTTATTTCTTTAAAGAACTCCAGCTTTTCATTCCTTTGTCATTAATCACAGTTCTGAGCACATAACAAAATTACACAACATCTATTTTAGTCAAGAGTCATTGGAAAGAAAATGGCAAAACCCCAATTCAAACAACCAGAAACAAACAAATGGAATCTGTTTCTGAGTAAACTAGGTATTCTTGTGTATTTTTAAAGACTTTGCACAGACAATCTGAGAGTGAGATTAGAAGCTGATAGCTTTTGAACTATAGGCATAAAACAGAGATTAGCTAAGGTCTGAGTTTCATTCTGACTTTCCCCTGGCTTCATTTTAAAATAGTGGAAACTAGTTTTTAAACACAACTTTATATCTTAGGTTTCGTCTGTATTTGAGACCTTACTCCATGTTATGCTGTAGTCTTGATACATTGTCTTTAATGGTTACTTACTATATTAAAGTATTTTCCCAAGCATGATATACACCATTATTCCATTGTTTACTCCACTATTCTATCTAAATGGGCCATGAACACAATTACAAGATTTTAATGTTATGGTCTGAAAATGTTTTCCTCTTCCTACATTGTAATTCTGGATACCTGTCTTCACCTGACATAGATAAGTAGATTCATATTTTGCAGGGCCTTCATTTTGGGAGTTCTTTTTAATAAAGTGAATTCAAAATTGCAAGTACAAAGTTAGTTAAGGTGAATACTGATTTAGGTTGAAAAGGCAATCAGCACAAATTGCATTTTCGTAGCGAATACTGTAAACATCACAAGATCTAGAATATGATATAATTATAATTTTACACATCTGTTGTAAATAGCTCTGTATGCTTCAAAATTGTTGTTTTTCCCTCAACTTTCCACATGTGGGCTGCACGTCGTAAGTTGCGTATAATTTTGCGACTTCATCTCTGGTCTTACATCTTCATGATCTAAGAGGGCTATAGAAATATTCCTAGAAGACATTGCTATGCTATGAAAAATCATTAAAATGACTGTACCCTAAGGAAATGTATCCTCAACTCAAGTTCCCTCTGGGTGAATCTCAGAAGTACCTGGAGCCACGGCAGTGTCACTCGACATGCCCGGAAATGTACCTGATGGAAGTTGGAATTGAAAGAGAGAATCATCTTAATCAATTTGGTTGAAATTTCAGATGTTGGAAAATTTTCAAAAATACATATCATCAATTTATAGCTTTCATATGAAAGCTATAACCCATTTATAACCTGAGAATATGGGGAAGAGGATAATGGGGGAGGGAGGGGAGAGGATGGGCAGAGGGAGGGTGATTGGTGGGATCACACCTATGGTGCATCTGACAAGGGTACACGTGAAACTTAGTAAATGTAGAATGTAAATGTCTTAACACAATAACTAAGAAAATGCCAGGAAGGCTATGTTAACCAGTGTGATGAAAATGTGTGAAACGGTCTATAAAACCAGTGTATGGTGCCCCATGATCGCATTAATATACACAGCTAAGATTTAATAAAAAAAAAAAAAAAAAAACTAAGAAAATGCCAGGAAGGCTATGTTAACCAGTTTGATGAAAATATTTCAAATTGTATATAAAACCAGTGCATGGTACCCCATGATTGCATTAATGTACACAGCTATGATTTAATAATAATAATAAATATATATCTATCTATATCTATATCTATATCTATATTTATATCTATATCTATATCTATATCTATATCTATATCTATATCTATATCTATATCTATCTATCTATATATATCGCCTATTTCCTCCCCTGTGGACTCCCACCCATGAAAATATGACGATTAAATTAATTGCCATTGGCTCCGTGGTAAACATGCCTGTCTCTGTAGCAATTGATACTAAAGGACCATAGCTGGGTCTGTGCACAAAGTCCAGAACAGTGAGTTTCTGTCCCTATCATTGACTTTTTCTCTCCAAAAGAATAATAAGTTAATTATTTGGGAAAGTGGGACAGGTGCTGTCATTCAATACTTTTTCATATCACAGGGCAAAGTGATGCCTGTTTCTGTTTATGGTAATCTCCCAAAGGCCTGTTGACGCCTTTATGTCCTGGCAGCTTTCTGTTTCAGGATTCTAATATCATAAATGTTCCTCTGAGCTATTAGCAGGAAAAATATCTGTTCAGATAAATAGCTTTGTACAAGTGGGTGCCCCCAGCCCAGCATCCTTCCACTCTTTCAGTCTGTATGGAATTAAAGTGTCCACCACATTTTCAGCTTCTAGATAAATTGTTCTAACCCGAAAGGGTATAGATATCCTGGAGCCTCAGAGTTTCTATTTTTGTTTCTTTATCATACAGCATGTCACTTCTCACCTGAGCCCCTTGCAAAATGAGATCATTATACCTTGAGCCTTGCTTTCACAATCCGCAAAAAGCTAGATGTTTGGTTATAGAAATTCAGAGTTAGAACCCTCGTGACTTTTATTTTTCCTGCTGAAAAATGGATAAGGCAGCTGATCCACCCTAGATTGATGTTAAGCCTAAAATGAGCCTTGCATACCCATTGAAACAAGTCCTCATACCCTAGGATTTTTATTCTGCCTTTTAAAATGGTGTTGTCCATCTCTTCACAAGACTTAGGAGACAGGAGGTTTTCAGTCTTAATGCATTGGAATGAAGATAATACAAGAAGAAAGCTTGTTCAGAAATTTTAGTCTCCAAAATACTTCTCTTGGGAAAAGGTAGGCCTTTATCTTAGTCAAAAGGAAATGAGACTGTTGGCAATGACAAATTAAAGTCTGAAGGGATAATTGAAATAAGGAAATGGAAGCGTTTGGATGGTTATCCCCAAAGGCTGGATCAGACACTGAAATAAGCCAGAGCAGCAGAAATTGAAGTGATGATATGCACCCTCAGGTCAAAGGCCAAGGATGTATGAGAGCAAAGAAATATAACAGAAAAATAGGGCGGCACCTGTGACTCAAAGGAGTAGGGTGCTGGCCCCCTATGGCAGAAGTGGCGGGTTCAAACCCAGCTCCAGCCAAAAACTGCAAAAAAAAAAAAAAAAAAAAAAAGAAAAGAAAAGAAAAAAGAAAAAGAAATATAATAGAAAAATAAAGCAATGGGAGGAAGTGTTGTAATACAATAAGATAGTGGTATGTTAGTAAGCAGGCAGAGGCTCTGTTCTCTATGACTTGTGTTTTCTTGTCTGCACGGTGCATAGGTTGGTTACTAGACGCTTACGTGTTGATCGAATTAACATTTCCCCATATGCAAAAATCAATCTGTATGATTAAACTTTTGTTCTTATGCAGTGTTCCTAATATTAGACAGACTAGTAATAGTAGTTAACATTTACTGAGCACTTACAGAGTTCCAGGCACAGAGCTGAATGCTTGACGTGTCTCATTTAGTTTTCTCACCAGCCTCATGATGGTGATATCGTCATTCATTCTTATTACCTTCAATATTATTCAAGCCCAGGTTTGTACATGTGCTGTTCTCTCACCAAGAATATCCATCGACACCTTGTATACTTGAGGAAATCAAATCTCACGTGTAGATGTCACCATGCCCCCTCCCTTGCTATAACACTTTTAATTTTACATGGACATCACTTTACTGTGATTTTTTTGCTGATGTTAGTCCCTCTTACTGTTGGCTCCATGAGTAGCGGTGTTTTTCTTTGTGTTTGTAGAATCTAGAGTTCTCGACTAAGAATGAAGGACAATCAATGGTTGTGAAATCAATGACAGTGCACAGGTGAATCCAGAGTCTCCCACTTTAAATGAGTAACTGTGGACAAGTAGTTACAGAGCTGATTCTAAGCAGGGGGTCTAACATAGTTAGAGAGCCATGAATAGGAATCTTTCTTTAATTTATTACAGGTTCTCCATCCACGGGCTTAGTCCTAGGTTACCTAGTAGTGATCTGGAAAAATTAAATCTGGAACGAGGTTAGGGTGTTTTTGTGTGTGTGTGTGTGTGTGTGTGTGTGTGTGTGTGTTTCCTGCAGTTTTGACCTATACCAAAGTCAATTACATACAATTTTGGAATTTTCATCATTATTTGTGCTTCTTTTCTCTAAAGAATAGATTATATTTATGTTTTGCAGACAAAAATCACTGACAATGGTTAACATTATTGGGGTATATGTCATTCTTTATTTAAATTTTAAGTTTTAATCTTGCCTTGTCGGGCCACATCTATGGTGCATATTTTTATCTATAATAAAAAAAATAAAATTAAAAATAAAATTAAAAAAAAAAAAGACACAATTGTAAGAGGGACTTTACCTAACAAATGCAATCAGTGTAACCTGGTTTCTTGTACCCTCAATGAATCCCCAACAATTAAAAAAAAAAAAAAAAAAAGAAAAAAAATAACTAAATATAACTTTTTAAAAACAAATTGAAAAATAATGCAATCTGTAGTGTATTGGTTTATTTGATCCCATGTCGCAGTGAGCCAGTTTTAATTGTATCGTGAACAGCCTGCAAGACTTTGTCAGAGGTTGCCTTTTAGGTGATTCTAGGGTGATAACTATATGCTGTTTTTTCTGAAAGTTATAAAAAAGGTTCTGAAATGAAGTCAACTCTCAGGTTTTCTTATACTGAAATTAATTTCCTGTTCTTACCCAGGTATCTAAGGTACACTTCTCTTTCATTTCTCATGGCACGTAGAGAAACAGTGCCATTGTTCTTGTAGAAGGCGTACAGTTACTCCTTCACGTACACTTCCCGTACAAATCCCCGGCAAGATGATTCTGTGAGATTCTAAAACCGAGGTCTCCTGGTGACTTTCATCTAAGGACAGGCAGTGGGTTCACCTGTGAGTCATTACAGTTCAAAGATGTAAAGAAATCTCTTGTAATCCCACTTAACCTTCACATAGCATAGATTTAAAGGGTGAAGCATGATTTAAAAATGGAAAATTAGCAAATGATCTTTCACCCTCACAGGGTGAGATCATTAGGGCAGTGTAGTAAATAGTCTGATTATAGAACATTTTAAAGGGCTGAATGTTTTTTTTTTCTTTTTTTAGAGTACACACTCCAGTGCTCTGGGCCCATTTTAAACCTCATTTTAAAATCCCGCATTGCTTAAAACGGCTAACAACAAATTTTGTAAGCATTCCTTTGGAGTGGCTCAACTTGACACCCCCACCCCAGTCTATTTAAAATAGTGATACCTCATAAGTATGGTCCCAGAGCTTTGCTTAGGGTGATCCAGAGATACGAGACAGGCACATTTACCATGGAGCTAATGGCAATTAATTTAATCTTCAACCCACTTCGCCCTAGGTCAATCCTCGAGAGGTTGTTTTGGAGACTCAGAAGAAATCTGAGTTCATTGAGCTTTCATCACTCCACCCCCTGTTTCTTCTGGGTAAATTTCACTTATATATGTTTTATTTAGCAAATATCTATTCATGATTTCATTTGGAATAAGATGTTTCTGCTGGTTTCTTTTTGCTGTCATCCAAATACGAAAATCTTTGCTTTACTGAAAGCAAACGGCTTTACTTCCTCGTGTTAACCACCCGTCACCGGGTAAACATTTATGTTCTATACTCCAATCACTACAATTCTTTTTGTTTCCTGCTCTGTGCCTTGAAGTGTTCATCTGAAAACATTCAGAAATAGTCTGCCTTTCCACGGAAAATGAGGTAAATGTCCATGGAAGGGAGGAGAATGAAGACTCAGGATCCAAACTCACCTGGAGTTGGTCATGGGTTGAGACCAAAAAAAACCCCCAGGAGTAGAATAAAATGAAAGCGAGAAGACTTCAGTAAGCGTCTGTGCTTTCTCTCTGCTCAGCCCTGCCATGCTGCTGGCTGCCCCGCTGCACCCCATCGCTAGGAAATGAGTGACTTTATGACAGAGAAGTAGGCAGGAGAGCCCAGCATGGAGGAACCCTTTCCCTTCCAATTCTGCTCCCTGAAGCCAGCAGGAGCCGCCCACAGATTCCCTTTGTTGGTAAGTGCTACAGGGAGGAGTGGAGAACCTCCCAGCCCTGGGCTGCGCATGTACTAAACCGCAGCATAATTCACGATGTGGTAACCTTTCCCTTCACTTTTATAGGGGTGAAAAAAGATATTTTTTCCAGTAATAAGGCGTCATCAGTGAATGCTGCCATATACCAAATTAAAAGAGCTTCTGCAGGTACAGCGTCCTGTGGAGGGAAGGAGCAGGTAATTATTCAAAGATAATGCTCCTGAAACAGAATCTTGTCACTGTATAATGGACCCCTGCTGGGAGATGAATGCAGAGGCGAAGCCACTATATTTATTTTTTAAAGCGAGAGATGCATTTTGGTGATGCAATTGCAGCTCCTGCAATTACCTTTCCTGTTTTACCAAATGAAAGGTTGTAGGTTTAATCATCATGCCTGATGGAGGACTGGTGTCAAAAAGGGATAAAAATAAACACAGTGACAGTGGCCCTGCTGTGTAAAGATTGACTTCATAAACTCTCTTGGCACAGACTTTAGCCATTTAATAACTTTTTATTTATAAATGGGAGGATTCTTGATGATTTGCCTTGTGAGGTTTCAAATTAGCTGTGTTCTTCCCAGTTAGCACTCGCCGTGTCTTTGGTTTGTCATGGAAAGTCAGCTAGTCAGTAACATAGGAGATGACAATTTGATTTCCAGGGATGACATGGCTTGATCTGTAACTTATGGCTCGATCTGTAACTTATGGCTCTCATGAGGTGGCTTCTGGAACTCATCTCGTCTAACTCAGTATTTACATCCAATAATAGTAATAGTTAACTTTAACTACAACGTGTTAGACACTGTTATAAAGACATCCAATAATTTTTTTGTTAATTTTAACATTTTTAAAATGTGCAGTAGATATTCTGATTTTACCCACAAGAAATTAGAGCTCAGGGGAGAGACCTGTGCATGGTCACACAGCTAAGTGACAGGACTTGGCCTCAGGTTGGGTTGGATGGTTAGATGCCTATTCCAGTGCCCTTACCACCGTGCCTTTGCTAGTCAAAGTGTGGTCCTGGGACCAGCAGTTACCAGCATGAAATCATCAGGGAGGTCATTAGAATTCCGAATTTCAGGCACGTTTCTGATCTGCTTCATCAGAATCTACATCCTCGTGAGAATGCCGGCTGTTTTGTAGTCTTCTTCATAGATGGTGTCTAAAATTTTCTCTGAAGTAGTTTTGCTGTTTTAACATATAGCTACCACCCATAGATTTGTGTAGCCTTTTTCATAGTCCTTGATCTATGAGGCACTTTGAAAATGGCACTCTAATTTCACAGCACAAAAAAAGAGTAAGAGTTTTGTGGACATTTCAGTGCTAGAAAAATGTAGTTTTAAGTGAGTAACGATTTTCTCCCAATAAGCAGCCTACCTTAAAAGTCAGTTTGTCATTGATTGATGTTAGTTCTCAGGGGCACTTTCTCTGAAGAATCATTCACTTCTCTCATCTAGCTTTAAAAGGCATCATCGACTCCAGCTGACCTGCACTTTCTACTGCCTTTCACGGATTGCTTTGCTTGTGACAGTCTTTTGCATGTACAGTAACTTTTTATGTATCTTAGTTCTTTGTAAAGACATTTTCAATACAAATGAAAAATGTGAAATGAGACTGAAATCCAATAACGGTAAGTAGCTGGATCCATCTCTTGGTTCTCTATTCTGTTCCAGACATCTACTTTTCTGCTTTTGTGCCAGTACCATGCTGTTTTGATCACTATCGATTTATAGTAGAGTCTCAGGTCTGGTAACGTGATTCCTCCTGCTTTGTTTTTATTGATGAGTAATGTTTTGGCTATTCGAGGTTTTTTCTGATTCCATATAAAACGAAGTATTATTTTTTCAAGATCTTTAAAGTATGACAATGAAGCTTTAATAGGCATTGCATTAAAATTATATATTGCTTTGGGCAGTATGGACATTTTAACAATGTTGATTCTTCCCAGCCATGAGCATGGTATGTTTTTCCATCTGTTAACATCTTCGGCTATTTCCTTTCTTAGAGTTTCATAGTTCTCTTTG
>CAUYPK010101783.1:0-11616 GCA_963574355.1 Loris lydekkerianus | reverse complement strand
GCAGGTATTTTCAGAATAGATAAGAAAATAACTATGTGAAGTCAGTTTTCCACAGAGGGTCCCATCCAGAAGGAGAGTTAAAGGACAGAAATTTAGCAAGTAACCTGGCAGATTAGAGCTGTGCCAAGAAAGAAGGTTGAAGAATGCACATCAATCCTGCTGAGACAAGCTACAACACCAAGGATACAAACAAAAGGTACAAAATCCATCACCAAGCCTACAGGAGTCCCCTCACCCATGAGAACGCCTCGGAGTACCCCCAAAACAAACAAGGAGAGCTCAAAAGTCCTTCCATTATATTCTACAGGAGAGACCCTCTAAAAACTGGATCTACTTCCTCTACTAGGGTGCCATGGCACTCTCCTGCCAGGCATAAAATTGTATAAAACTGTATATATTCTCTACCTGCAATTTTGAGCTCCCAGCACTCCCCTCCACTCTCCCTCTGAGGACTGGAAGCCTATCCCCCAGGAGTCCAGATTCTTGGGTATTTTCGTGAGAGGTGTGGACAGGGCCTGGACAGCTGCTGGTCAGTGCTGATTCTGTGGCACAAGAGTGAGGAGAGGATGGTCAGCTGAGAGGGAACCACGCAGGAGCAGCAGTGCCCTGAGATGCAGAGCATCAGCCGTTTTTGACAATAGGGCTCACCCCCAGATATTGTGGAGTCACGCCCCCTATTCTCTGGGCAACCAGAGGAGGCTGGGCATCTTCTCAGGTGGCAACCACCAGCAGAACATAGCTGGGATGGAAATGCAGGCCTTGTGAGTAAAGAGTACGCTGAGGCAGTACCAGCCTGGGTGGAGCAAGGGGACTAGAAAACGCATGCACAGAGCTGGCAGATTCCCAGGGCAGGGCTGACCCAGAGGACCACTTTACTGAGCCTAAGATGCACCTGGCCCTCAGGGGATCATCAGTCCAGACAAAGGAGAGCAGGCAGAGGCTGAAACTGATAGGTAACTGTGCTGCAAATACAAACTACAGCTGAGACCAAACAGCAGCACAGACAGGGCCTGAGGCACAGGTTCTATAAACTCTAAATAGCTTCTCTTCTGCAGGGGAATTTAGCTGAAAATTCTGCAAAGTTCTGTTCTGTCAGTAACATCTTCTCTGAAGAAGACAGGCACATGGCCTGCAGACATATGAAAAAATGCTCATCATCTTTAGTCATCAGAGAAATGCAAAACAAAACTACTTTGAGATATCATCTAACTCCAGTAAGATTATCCCATATCACAAAATCCCAAGACCAGAGATGTTGGCATGGATGTGGAGAAAAGGGAACACTTCTACACTGCTGGTGGGAATGCAAATTAATACATTCCTTTTGGAAAGATGTTTGGAGAACTAAAAATAGATCTGTCATTCAATCCTATAATTCTTCTACTAGGTATATATTCAGAAGACCAAAAATCACATTATAACAAAGATATTTGTACCAGAATATTTATTGCAGCCCAATTCATAATTGCTAAGTCATGGAAGAAGCCCAAGTGCCCATTGATCCATGAATGGATTAATAAATGGTGGTATATGTTCACCATGGAATATTATGCAGCCTTAAAGAAAGATGGAGACTTTACCTCTTTCATGTTTGAATCCATCGAATGGATGGAGCTGGAACATATTCTTCTTATTAAAGTATCTCAAGAATGGAAGAAAAAGTATCCAATGTACTCAACCCTACTATGAAGCTAATTTATGGCTTTCATATGAAAGCTATAACCCAGTTATAACCTAAGAATATGGGGAATGGGGAGAGAGAGGGGCAGGAGGGGGGAGGGTGAGCAGAGGGTTGGTGATTGGTGGGATTACACCTACGGTGCATCTTACAAGGATACATGTGAAACTTACTAAATGTAGAATATAATTGTCTTAACACAATAACTAAGAAAACGCCAGGAAGGCTATGTTAACCAATGTGATGAAAATATGTCAAAGGGTATATAAAACCAGTGTATGGTGCACGATGATCGCATTAATGTACACAGCTGTGATTTAATAATAATGAAAAAAGAAAGTAACTGTGATTCAATTATGTGCTACTTATGAGAGATATAATTTAAATATAAACCATTGATAGGTTGAAAACAAAAAATGGATGGAAAAAAACATACCAAGTGTGAAAGATGTGAAGATATGAATGCTGAACTGGCTGTATTAATTTTAGGGAAAATAGACTTCCCTGAACAATGTTTCCAAGGATAAAGATGAACATTTCATAAAATGTTCAATTAGAAAAGCATAATGATCATTGTGCATCATAACAGAGTTTTAGAATACATGATGGAAAAATTAGCAGAATTAAAAGGAGAATGATCCATTCCATAATCACATTAGAAGATGTAAATACCCTTTTTTTAGTGACTGATAGAACTGAAGAAAAAAAAAAAAAAAGGCCAGGAAAGCTGTAGAAGATTTGAACACTGGTGTCAGTCTCCTTTATCCAAGTGATAATTGCAGAACACGATATCAACAGCAGTAAACAACACATTCAACAATAATTACAGCAGACTACATCAACCACAGCAGACTATACATTCTTTTCAAGCACATATATGATATGTTAACCAAGATGGACCATATGCTGGGTGCTATGGTTTGAATTTAAATTTCACATGTTAAAACTTATTCCCCAAATTGACATGAATTGGAGGTGAGGCCTTTGGAAGGTAATTGAGATTAGATAATGTCACCAGGGTGGGGCTTCCATGGCAGGACTATTGGTGTCATGCTCTTGGACTTCCTAGCCTCTGGAGCTCTAAGAAATAAAATTTATTTTCTTTATAAAATACCCAGTCTATAATATTCTGTTATAACAACAGAAAATAAACCAATACATGGTATCAATACATTTTAAATACATTAAAATACAATACACTAAGAAGGTATCAATACATTTTAAAACATCAAAATTTTACAGAGCACAACAAAATTAAATTGGCAAAAACAATAACATTATCTAGAAAACCCCCAGTGTTTAGAAATTAAACAACGTACTTCTAAATAAATAATTGGTCAAATGAGAAATCAGAAAACATTCTGGAATGAATAGTAATGACAATGTATCAAAATCTATGGCATGCAATTAAGGGAGTGCCTAGAGGAAAACATTTTTAAATGTCTATATTAGTAAATAAAAGGCAGGGCACCCCACCTCAATCCTGGGGTATCTAGGAGTGCAGACAGATAATCCCTGGGGGTTCTTCAAAACCATGTAAGATAGAAAGAACCAGGAGGCACCCGGACAGACTGGACTATGCGTTTAGGAGTCAACAGATGGGAGAGATTAAATTCTTTGACTATGTACTTAGATTAGGAAACCTGATTTATTTCTACTGCCTGAATAGAACTACCTTCTCCCCTTCCCCATTATTTAAATACACCATTGACTGTTTACCAACTCCCTGCTGCTTACCTAGCCTTTCTCTCTATCCATTCTTCCTGGGGACTTGGGATTCTTTCAACCCTATCTTTTCCATATGTACCTTTGTTAGAAATCAATAAAAGCCTTCTGAAGAGGCCACGAGAGGGGCTACATTTTCTTGGTCTTACTATCCAGCCTGAATTAATGGAAGCCTTCTCTAGGGATTCTCAGACTTTATGTTTTAAACTGGCAGGAATCATTTATTTTCAGCAAAGTTTTCCCAACGGGCTTTCAAACAAGGTTGGGGTTCCACACATAGACCCTCCAACAGTCTGTAAGGCTTCACCTTAAGAAACTAGAAAAGAAAAGGAGAGTCACCAAGATGGTGGCCTAGTGACGTCTCATCAGCAGCCCTCAGTAAAGCCGGGGAGAGGAGTCTCAAGCCACTTCCGTACTGACTGTCCCACTCAGAAATAACTTTGTAATGACACGATGAGACAGCTTGGGAAATCAGGACCAGAAAAAATAAGAAGGGTGGGAGGGCTGGACAGAAAGCAGGTGCAAGGGAGCACTGTGACCCAGGGACAGAGCCTTCAGGTGGAATCCCTGAGGGATTAAGTCCCAAGGAGATTCTCCTCCACCTGCTCCCCACCATGGCACCCTGTAGGGGTGTATTGGGGGATCAGACAGAACTTTGTCCAGGAGGCTAGAGGCTCTGTCCCTCTAGGTGTGGGGTATGGCATGAACAGAGTGGATAGTAAGGTCCCACAGGACTCTTATTTGCGTAGAAGCCAGCCCTTTGTCAGAGGGCTGGACAGAGTGTATTGTTCCTGGGGATGGACCCAGAGACTTATGCCTGGGCACTCATGGGAGCGGCATAAGGTGGTTTTGGAAATGGAGCTTGCTCAGGGGGAGGCCTGGCTGCCAGGCACCCTGCCACCCTGAAGAGCTATAGGGAGTAGAAGAGAGTCCTGAAACCTTGAGCTGGCTGGCAACCACAGGGGTCCAATGTTTAGCAGTGTCCCAGGGTCCCACCCCAGATGGCTTTGACTCTGACTGCCAGCAGCCACCCCTGGGCTGACTTTCACAGAGACACTGGTGGAGTTGGGCAGAGCCCTCCCACAGAGACCCCCCTGTGGCCTCAGGGAACTGTTTGGATGGCCAAGGTGCATCCCCCCAGGGAAGTCTGATGTAAGCTCTAGGACTTTGGCTCCCTCACTTGTGCAGCTATCATGTCCAGATTAAAATTCAAAAAATCAGGGAAACAAGGCTGAGTCTCCACAGCAACTGGCTAGTAACTTCCTGCCCCCCATCCAGAAGCAGATGAATTTTTATTATTTTTTTGGTTTGTTTTTAAACCCAGGAATGCCATCACAAAAACATAAAAATATAAAACTAGCAAGTCTTATAAAACAATCACATAAAGGGAGAAGAGAAAGGAATTAAATGGCAGCATGATGGAAGTTCGGCAAAATAGACAAAAACTGAGAAAAAAATAAAGAAATTATAAGATAACTAGAAATCAATGAGTAATTATAAGATAACTAGAAATCAATGAGTAACATGATAAGAAATAAGCCTCATACTTAAAAAAATATCATATATACACTATGAGAAACTCATCTTGTCCATTAAACACACATATAGGATGAAAGTAAAGCAGTGGAAAAAGATATTCTATGCAAATAGAAACCAAGGGCAAGCAGGAGTAGTTATACTCATCACATTAATCAGACTTTAAATCAAAAACAGTAAATGAAGGCTCGGGCCCATAGCTCAGCGGTTAGGGTGCCGGCCACATACACTGAGGCTGGTGGATTTGTATCCAGTCTGGCCCTACCAAATACAAAAAAAAAAAAAAAAAAGCTGGTCCTTGTGGTGGGTGTCTGTAGTCCCAGCTACTTGGGAGGCTGAGGCAAGAAAATTGCTTAAGCCTGAGAGTTTGAGGTTGCTGTGAGCTGTGATGCCATGGCACTCTTCCTATAGAAGGCAACATAGTGAGACTCTGTCTCAAAAAAAAAAAAAAGTAAATGAAGACAAAGAAGATTATTATATAATGATAAATGTCCTAATTCAGCAAGAAGATATAAATGATCCTAAAAACACATGCACCCAACATTGGAGCTCACAGATTCATAAAATAAATCTCACTAGCCCTAAAAAAAGGGGTAGACAGTAACTTGTGGGACTTCAATACCCCATTCATAGCACTAGATAGGTCATCAAGACAGTGAAGGACTAAACCCTGAAATATTGTTTCTTAATAGTTTTGCTTTTACTTGTATCTCCACAAGGGTTGCCCATGATGACTCAGCCTTCCTCACAGCTTCTTTGTAAAAGATTAACTTCCTGAAACTTTGCTGTAAATCCTGCCCATGCTTTGAAACTTCCAATGAAGGACAATATAATAATTCCTTTGTCTGCCTTTCTGTAAACCCTATAAAAGGGCAGGGATGAAGCAGGCCAGGGAGCTCGGCCATTTTGGTTTCTAGTTGGCAAAGGCTCCACCGGATGAAATAAGGCCCTTCCTCTTTTTTGCCCTTCCTCTTTTTAACACAGGTGTTTGGGTGATTCTTTCCATTGGGCCTCGTTTTCCTGCAACAACAGAAAAATCAATAAGCATTGGACTTAAATTGGACTTTAGACCAAATGGGCTTAGCAGAAATTTATAGAATATTCCACCCAACAACTACATAATATACATCCTTTTAGTTAGCACGTGGAACATTCTCCATGATAGACCACATTTTAGGCCACAAAACAAGTCTTAACAAATTAAAAATAATTCAAATCAAGTATCTTCTCAGACGATAGCAGAATAAAGGTAGAAATTAACACAAAAAGGAACTTCAGAAATTATACAAACATGAATATTACACAATGTATTCCCCAAAGATCACCAGGTCAATGAAGAAATAAAAACAGAAATTAAAAAAAAAATTGAAACACACAAGATAAAAGTACAACACACCCAAACCTGTGGGATATGTACAAATTACTGCTAAGAGAAAAGTTTATAGAAATAAATGCTGCCTATATGAAAAAAGATCACAAATTAGCAACCTATCATTGCAACTGAAAGAACAAGAAAAGCAAGAATAAGCCAAACCCAGAGTTGATAGAAGAAAAGAAATGGCAAAGATCAGCTTGGTGCCCATACCACAGTGCTATGGTGCCAGCCACATATACCAAGGCTGGCAAGTTTGAAACCAGCCCAGGCCTGCCAAACAACAATGACAACTAAAAAAACAACAACAAAAATAGGCGGGCATTGTGGTGGGCACCTGTAGTCCCAGCTACTTCGGAGGCTGAGGCAAAAGAATTGCTTAAGCCCAAGAGTTTGAGGTTGCTGTGAGCTGTGATGCCACAGCACTCTGCCGAGGTGACATACTGAGACTCTGTCTAAAAAAATAAAAAAAAATAAAGAAATAGCAAAGATCACAGCAACATTAAATAAAATAGACCCCCCCCCCAAATTATATAAAGAATCAAGAAAATCTAAAGCTGGTTCTTTAAAAGGTAAACAAAATTGATAAACCCCACTAGCTAGACTAAGAAACGAATATAGACAACCCAAATAAATATATTCATAAATGAAAAAGGAAGACATTATAACTGTTATCACCAATGTACAAAAGATCATCAGAGACTGTTATGAACAACTATGTATTCATATAGAAGATATAGAGGAAACAGATGAATTCCTGAAAACATCCAACCTCCTGAGATTGAACCAGGAAGAAACAGAACTCTTGAACAGAGCAATAAGAAGTAGTGAGATTGAACTGATAATAAAAAAATCTCCTAACAAAATATATCTCTGGACCATGTGGATTCATAGCCAAATCCTACCAGGTATATAAAGAGCACCAATCCTACTAAAACTGTTGCAAAAAATTGAGAAGGAAGGAATGCTCCCTAATTCATTCTGTGAAGCCAGTATTATCCTGGTGGAAAAGCTGGGAAAGTAAGCAACAAAAACGAGAACTATATATAGACGCAAAAAAAGATAACTAGCAAACCAAATCCAATAGCACATGGATCCAATTATTAAAAGGATAATTCATCATGGTGAATTCCTTTATTCCAGGGATGCAAGTGTGGTTCAACATAAAAAAGTCAACAATTGTAATTTACCACATAAATAGAAATAAAAACAAAAACTATATTGTCATCTCAATATATGCAGAAAAAAATTTAATAAAACTCAGCATTGTTTCATGATAAAACCCTTCAAAATATGAAGGTCTGACAATGAAGTCTGCAAACTTGCCACTGTGCACTTACGTTGGTAGCACTGTATAAACAACTCATTAAGGTTTCATAACCTTGGTACATTAGCGTTTCACAGTTGTATTTGTGTCCATGTGTGGCAGTGTTTTGCTGAATGGCATTCATTACTGTTGTTGCATGTTTTTGTGTGCTGCCCCAAGAATGCCAGAGCTTGAATTAGAGCAATGAACAAACATTCATAAATTTCTTGTTAATTTTGGCAAGAGTGGAAATGAAATCGCAGACATGTTAGTCCAAGTTGTGAGGATAATGCCATGAAGAAAATGACAGTGTATAAATGGATTAAATGTTTTTCTGAGGGAAGAGAAAGTGTCACTGATGAAGAGAGCTCAGTGTGACCAGAGTCACATCAGTTGAGCAGAACTGATGAAAAATTACAAAAATTAAATCAAATTGTGCATTATAATCATCAGCTGATTGTGAGAAGCATAGCAGACCATGTAAACATCAATAGAGAAACAGGAAAATCTTAACTGATCATCTTGGTCAACAACTCATGGCTCTTGCATCATGAAAAGGGAATTTTAAACCAGTAAACAAATAACTGTATTGAAGAACCCTCACTACTCATCTGATATGGCCCCCAGTGACTCTTTTCTTTAAGCAAAGATAAAGGAAATAATGAAAGGAAGACATTTTAATGAAATTCAGGATATCAAGGGTAATGCGATCAGAGCTCTGATGGACATTCTAGACAAAGAGTTCCAAAATTGCTTTGAAAGGTAGGATAGGCACTGGCCTTGGTTCATAGCTTCCCAAGGGGAGTACTTTGAAGGTGACCATCCTGATATTCAGCAATGAGGTATGTACTCTATTTTTTCTAGGAACAATTAGTGAACTTAATTGTCAGACCACATACTTGGCATTGAAGGAATATACCTCAAAAAAGCCATAGATGAAAAACTTAGAGTCAACATCATACAGACTAGGGAAAAGTTGAAAAGCACTCCCCCTGAGAATTGGAACAAGTTGTGGATGCCTACTTTCATCACTTGTATTGAGCATAGTACTAGATGTCCTAGCCAGAGCAATTGGGCAAGAGAAAAAAATAAAAGGACTCCAAATTGGAATGAAAGAAGTCAAAATCTCCTTGTTTGCCAATGACGTGATGTTATACAGGGTATCTATCGCACACAAAACTGTTTGAACTGATAAACAAATTCAGTAAGATTACAGGATACAAAATCTCCTTGTCTGCCAATGACATGATCTTATACAGGGTATCTATCATGCATGAAACTGTTAGAACTGATAAACAAATTCAATAAGATTACAGGATACAAAATCAATATACAAAAGTCAGTAGTATTTCCATATGCTAACAGCAATCAATCTTAAAATGAAATAAAAAAAACAATTCCATTTACCATAGTTACAAAGAAAATAAAATATCCAGGAATAAGTTTAAACACCTAAAAGCTCTCTACAAGGAAAACTATAAAACACTGATGAAAGAAATTGAAGAGGACACCAAAAATAGGTATTGGTGTAGGCCAGTGATTTTAGACCAATATGCCATGAAAAATTTTAAAGATCACTAAGTAAATTATTTTTAAGAGAATTTCAAAGTATAGTAAGTATATTCATTTTATTTTATTCTTTTCTTGATCAACATAATTTAAGTGTGCTGCAGAAGTTTAACTTAGTTTTTTGATCAACATAATTTAAGTGTACTATGAGATAAAAAAGTTAAAAAAACTTTGGTCTAGGTAAATAATTCATGACTAAGATCTCCAAAGCAATAGTAACAGAAACAAGATTCAGTGCAATCCTTTTCAAATAATCAATGACATTGTTCTCAGAAATAGGAAAGATAATCCTAAAATTCATATGGAACCACAAAAGTCCTTGAATAGCTAAGGTAATTCTGAGCAAAGAGAATGATGCTGGAGTCATCAAACTAGCTGACTTTAAATTATACTACAAAGCTACAGTAAATAAAACAGCACGGTACTGGTATAAAAACACATACATAGACCAAAGTAATGGAATGGAGAACCAGAAGTAAATTCATGTGCTTACAGCTATCTAGTTTTTGACAATGGTCCCAAGAACATACACTAGGGATAGGACAGTCTCTTTAATAAAAGATGCTAGGAAGACTGGACATCCATATACAGAAGAAGTACATCTAGACACCCATCTTTTACCACATATAAAAATCAAAACAATGGATTAATGACGTTTTTTTTTTTTTTTTTTTGTCTTACTCTGTGACCCTGAGTAGAGTGCTGTGCAGTTATAGCTCACAGCAACCTCAAACTTGGGCTCAAGTGGTCCTCTTGCCTCAGCCTCTCCAGTAGCTGGAACTACAGAAGCCTGCCACAATGCTGGCTAGTTTTTCTATTTTTAGTAGATGCAGGGTCTCACTCTTGTTCAGGCTGGTCTGGAACTCCTGAACTCAAGCAATCCACCCACCTCAGTCTCCCAGAGTTCTAGGAGTACAGATGTGAGCCACCATACCTGGCCTAATTGAAAGGCCTAAAAATATAAAACTACTAGAGAAAAAACATTGGGGAAATACTACTGGACATTGATCTGAACAAATAATTTTTGGTAAGACCTCAAAAGTACAAGCTACAAAAGCTAAAATAAAGAAATATGATTACATCAAGTTTAAAAGCTTGCACGGCAAAGGAAACAACAGAGTGAAGGGACAACCTACAGCATAAAAGAAAATATTTTAAAATTATCTATCTGATAGGTTATTAATAACTAGAATATATAAAGAGTTCAAATACCTACTCAAAATTCAGTTAAACCTTGGGTAAAAGACCTGAAGATACACTGCTAAAAAACAAAACAAAACAAAAGACATACAAATGGCTAACTGGTATACAAAAAATTCTCAATATCATTCATAATTAGGGAAATGCAGAAGAAACCCACAATGAAATATCATCTTACCACGGTTAGAATGGCTATTACCAAAAAGACACAACATAAATGCTGGAAAGGACATGACTTGTACATTGTTTAGAAATGTAAATTAGTACAGTCATTTGGAAAAAAGTATTAGATTTTCTTAAAAAAAACAAACAAAACTAAACTAAAACTAGAACTACCACATGATCCAGCGATCCTACAACTGGGTATTGAAAAGAAAGGAAAGCAGTGTATTGAAGAAATAGCTGCACTCAATGTTTCCTGCTGCACTACTCACAATTGCTAAGATATGAAATCAACACCAGTGCACATCAGAAGATTAATGGATAAAGAAAATGTGGAATATATTCCTAATGGAATATTACTCAAACATTAAAAAATGAAATCCTGTCATCTGCACAACACAGATGGAACTGGAGTTTGTTATGTTAAGTGAAATAAACCAGGCATGGAAGGACAGACACCACGTTCTCACTTGCATGTGGAAGCTAAAATTCTCTGGAGGTAGAGAGAAGAATAGTGGTTACCAAGGCTGGGAAGGGAAGGGGGAAAGAAGGATGAAGAAAAGTTGGTTAAGGGGTACAACAATACAGTTAGATAGGAAGGCATTAAAGATGGCGGCTGAGTAACAGCTTCCCTGTAACTGGGCTTGGCGAATCTGGGGAGACAAGACTCCAGACATCTCTGGCCGGTGGGATCTGCCTATGATCATCACTTTGAGGATACAGGGAGCCAGCAAGGGACTTCTGGAACCCAGGAGGAAGACAAAAACAGTGGAAAAATGGCAAGTGGCTGCGTGTGTTCGATCAAACTAATCATGCTGGCAACCGTGAGTACAAGCAGCAGTGAGACTGCAAACTGGAAAGGCCTTACCTGTGAACTTTTTTGGTGTTCTTGGACTTGGCACTCAGTTGAGCTGCACTGGGGAGAGCTTGAGCAAAAGTGTGGAGAACTTTGGGCATTGTCTGGGGACCCAAAAGGAGCCACTGAGCTGGGCTAAGTGAAAGCCATTGTGTGGAAAAACTGCTCCGGCAAGCTTTGCCCTCAGGGTCCCAGAGCAAGGATCGGGCGGG
>CAUYPK010101782.1:0-40313 GCA_963574355.1 Loris lydekkerianus | reverse complement strand
TGAATTTCGGCTCTTTGCCTCTTATCATTATTTTGTATACTGTGGCTCTTTGCCAACTTTGGATTTTGTTATGCTGCTTCTGAGGAGGGACCTCTGAGGAGCGATCTCCGAGTGCGTAGTCGAACTTGTTCGCCACCCCTGCCTTAGAGCATCATAAGAAATTATTACTCTTAATAGTTTACTCAAGATGAAAACTGATATTCCAAAGCATAAAACTTATTGTCAAGAGCCATACTGTGAAAATGGGATAAAATCAAGTTTTAAAACTTGAACCTGGCAGAACCACTTTAAAAAATACACACATACATAACAACATTAATAAAATATGTTCAATGTGGCATCCTAAAAGGAGAAAATTTTCCTCTATTCAATATCCAACTGAAAGAGACTTAATGTCTTGGTTTAGCTTTTACATAGAAATAGTTTAGAACTCATCACTCCTGTACTTACAACAACAAAAGCTGGACAAAGTGAAAATTGATGACTTTTCTCAGACTCATCAGACAACTGAGGGAGCAGGGCAAACTGCCACCCTCAGTTCTGAAGAAACAGGAACATACAGAGAGTTACAACTGAGGTATGATTACTTATAACAGAAGCCATAACCAAGTAGGAACAGTTCAAACAGCAATTTTGATGAACTGCTGGAGGCTGAGATTAGACTGCTATAAAGAGTGACAGCCTCCGGGGCGCCATAGTGTTACATGGGCTCCCAATTTTTTGTGACCTTTAGCTCCTGAAACCCCACCAGATTCACACAGTGAAAATTTAGAAAAGATACTATATGGTTCTGACAGGGGAAGAGGAAATGTAACCATTAAGAAACATGCCCAAACCCTTTTCTATAATAAAGGTCTATTCTGTAGGGAAAAAAAAAAAAAAAAAAAAAAACTTTGTGAGCCTTATCTCTGCTGAAGGAAGGTGTGCTTCTACCCCAGCCTCCTGTAGCAATCCTGTCTAAGGGGAAAAATAAAGCATAGTCAACAGGGGTGAGAGTTTCTAAGAAAGAGCTTGGGAATATGGAGCCAAAGAAGAACAGGGGTTTGGAAGGGAAAAAAAGCTATAGCACTGGAAAAATGCTCATGAAAGTCACATCTCAGACAAATAGGCCCCATAAAAGAATGAGATTTAATCATAAGATTATGGAAGTCTTCCCCTCCCCAATACCATACCACCACACCAACAGGATCCAGGATAACAGTAGATTACAACTGAAAGAGTTGCAAGACACAGACTCTCTCTAAAGAGGGGGACTTACAACTAAGAAAGGAAACAAAAAACAAGAACAATGAAGAAATTTGGAGCTTTGGGAACCTCCACAACTATTAATACTACCCAGATTGACATAAATCCTCATAATAGAAAGCCTATTTACCATAGTTCCTAGTAGGATGTTTGCCATCACTACCACATATTCTCTATTTTCTTACCAGGATAACTCTTCACAATTTGTCAAAGGTGTATGTTACTAATGATAATTAACCACATATTTTCTATGACTTTCATTACAATACTGATAACTTTATTATTCACCAAATACATACCATATTATGCTCTCATTTTATATGAATTCTGAGATTTAAATTTATTTGTATAAAATTGACTGAACTAAATTCAGAGAGGGTTATCCAATTATTTAAGTTGAAATAATTTAAGTAGGTTAAACCTTTACCAAAGGGAGTATAAATCCCAATGTATCAGTTTGGTACACTTAATTGGATATTATTTAAGTTCTAAATATAAATAAAACAAGTTTATTTGGGTTTTGAAGAAGTTGTGATTTGTGCTTATTTTCTATACTTATGAAGAAGGTTGGGGGTTAATTTCATACTCTGAACATTTTTAATTTATGAAATTTGACCAACTGATAGAAAAAATAGTATTTTTTTCAAATGGCCATCTGTACCTATCAGAAATTTCACATCTAATTTCATTAGATGCAGGTGGCAAGAATAATTAACACAGCTCTTCATTGCATAATAGATCTAATAGGACAGTGGGCATGAGAAATACAGGTTTGTGAAATAAATTTCAGCTGTTTTTTTTCCTCCTAAAATAGTTTGACTTTATGCTTTTGTTCTCTTTGCTTTTCCATGATCACCTTTAGATATCTAATGGCATTTACTAACATTCACAAGCATATTATTACATTCAGTAGAGGACTGTAAATTTGATATAGTGTAACACTAATAATGACAGTAAGACTTCAAAGCTGGCTTCCTTGACCTCTGCCTAGACATGAGTCTATACTTTCTGTCATACTCATTCATTGCTTTTCATTACTAGCAGTGTCTAAATCCAATGAGCAGTACTCTATCTTCATTTTACTCCACTTCTCAGCTCTATTCAATATATTTGATTTCATATTATTGAATCATTCTGGGCTCCCTTGAAATCACACTCAAATTTTCTATCTCACTTTTCTTGCATCTCAGTTCTTTGCCAGCTACTGAAATGTTAAAACATCCTAGGGCCCAATCCTACAATTTTTACTTTTTTTACATCTACTTACACTCAGCTTGAGTAATCTCATTCAGGCATGTCAGTAACTATTTCCATTTATAGATCCAGTCTTGACTTGTCCACTGAGCTGCCTGAAGACTCCTTGAAAAATCAACTAGAAGTTTAAATGGGAATCTCAAACTTAATACTGTATTTCTAAAAGAGTAACCTCTACCTCCCCTAATTAGCCCCACCTCAGTAAATAGTCCCAACATCAGTCCCACTGCTCCCCAAACTTATATAATATCCCTTCCATATTCCTCATCTCCTACATGCAGTCTATCATCAAGTCCTGTTTGCTTCTACTTCCAAACTATACTCAAGCCAGTCTTTACCTATATTCCACTTATCACTCAAGACTTAGTATATCATCTATTGCTTAAATAGCCACTTACTCCACAGCCAGAATAATCCTTGAAAAATATAAATCAAATGTAAATGTCTCAACACAATGACTGTGAAATTGCCAGGAAGGCTATGTTAACCAGTGTGATATAAATGTGTCAACCGGTCTGTGAAACTAGTGTATGATGCCCCATGATCATACCAATGTACATAGCTATGATTTAATAAAAAAAAAAAAAAAAGGGTCTCGATTTAGAACTAGCTATGTATGTGTCTAGCAGCATATGTGCTGAGCAAAGAATTTCTTAGCAGTCTTTATGATTTCACCATTGTATGTTCCTTTTTCTATTTCTATACCTTTTTTTTCTTTTGACTAGTGCTGTGTATATGAACACCCAATAAATGTGTGAAGTCCCCACAGGCTTGAGCGAGCCTTGGTCTCCCTCTCATAATAATCATTCTGTGCGCAGTGCTTATCTCTGAGTCTCTGAGCATCTAGTTCTGAGGACGACAACAGGTTTCTATTTTGATTTCACGACCTCCAGTGTCCGTAAAAAACCCTAAATGTTCTCTATATATTCATTTCTTCATTCATTTAACAAATGCCGTGTATGTTGTATGGTGGCCACTAATTGCTGACCATTTACTATAGCCAAGGACAGTACCCAAAACACTTTCTTTTTTTTTTTTTTTTGAGATAGAGTCTCACTTTGTTGCTCTTTGCAGAGTGCTATGGCATCATAGCTCACAACAATCTCAAACTCTTGGGCTCAAGTGATCTTCTTGCCTCACCCTCTCGAGTACCTGGGACTACAGGTGCCCACCACAACCTCTGGCTATTTTTTAGAGACAGAATCTCGCTCTTGCTCAGGCTGATCTCGAACTCCTGAGCTCAAGAAATTCACCTGCCTCGGCCTCAGAGTGCTGCTAGGATTACAGGTGTGAGCCACTGCTCCTGGCCAGCTTCTTATCTACTTTGGTGTGGCGGCCTCCAGAAGAGTGTCTTGAATCAGAAATAAACAACTGAAGTTCAGAGAGGTTGTGTATAGTCCTCAAGGTCACACAGCACACACGGATTCATTTTTGTCTAACTTCCCAGCTGTCTCCCTTAGAATCCTCAGAACAGTGATTTTTCAACCTGTGTGCTGAGGCACATTAGTGTGCCCTGAGAGGATATTAGGTGTGCCACAAAAATATTTAAAGATAATCAATTAAATTATTTTCAAAAGAAGTTCAAAGCACAGTAAGTATATTTTGTTTTTTACTTTTTTTTCCTCATGAACATAATTTAAGTATTACTTGGAAGTTAACTATAGGCGTAAGTGTTCTGTGAGATAAAAAAGTCAGAAAACACTTCTTAGAAAATGCCCCATTTTTGAAGTACTGTAATTCCTTCAGTACTTCAGTGGGGAAGAAGAGGGATTGTGAGGAGTGCACTGCTTCTCATAGACAGACCATTGCAAAAGGCCTTTCTCCTTGACCCCTGCACCTCACTTTATAGAGGATTTATATGGCTGCTGGAGTTCCAGCCATCATGGCCACATTCCAGATAACAAGAAAGAAAACAGAGGAATTCAAAGTGGTTTCTGCTTCCAGTTGAATCACTCTTCTCCCTGTAAGAGTTTAATGGAAAGTCCCTGTTATTGGCTTTTTTGTATTCATCACTGGCCACCCAATGGGGGTGGAGAGTAGCAGGTGTCAGGAAAGTCCTCTCTGAGACCTCCTAAGCACCAGTGATAGAGGCAGGTTCTGAGACAGAGATTTGTAAGCAACAAGTTTACTAGGTAGTGCTGTAGGGGGGAATGAGACATTCAGTCTGGGAAATGTAAAATTGTAGGTTAGCTCAGCACTTTCATCTTAATGTAAAAAAGGTCTGTTACAAAGGAAAAAGGGAAACGTGGATACTGGGCAGATCAACAGCAATAACCACATGAAGAGGATTCTGGTGTTCTCAGGAAACAATCAAGGCATGTTCCCCTGGTCTGCCTAGGAACACTCGGGATGCAAGTCTGTAGCCAATGCGGGGTGAGACAGAGCCCCTACAGGGTGGACTGGGGGTTCCCCAAGCAAGTACTTTACCCAACCACCCAGAATCAGCAGACAAATGTAGGGAAGGCTTGATCAATTCACAGACACACAATTTCTCTTTCTTGAGCAGGAGAGAGGACATCGTATCAGCCTCTTAGGAGGCAGATAGGCACCCCCTTACACTGAATTCTCAAGGCCTTTTTATTGGGGCTTTGGGGTAGGTGCATGTACAAAGTAAAAGTGGGAAGGTACCAGTCTCATGTTTCAATTAAATAGGCGGCCTTTTGTTCGAGGAAGGACAGTGGAGCACTAAACTACAGATCAAAGGACACCAAGCGGGAGTTTTGATGAGGAAAAGTTACAGCCCACAGGTTAGATAGCCACAGCTTGAGGGTAATTGTAGCTGTTTTTTAGCTTTATTTATATCCTTTCTCTAAGCTGCTGATTTCTATCTAGACATTTCCCAAACCAACTTCTCATCTACTCTGCTGGACGTTGCAAATCTCGCTCTGAAATGCCAGCCTACACTAGCTCCTATCCACACATGTTGCTCTCTAAACGGGCGCTGAGAATAGAAAATGACTTCTAGGAAGCTTACGGTCTACCGGGGAGAATAGCCTAGCGCACCTCTTATCACGGTCCAATATAAAATGTTTCATATTAAAGGAAAGCTCATGGACTTCAGGCGCTTCTGTACTGTGAGCCGGGGAAGCTGTCTGGAAGAGAGAGCCCTGGTGCTGTGTTTTGGAAGATGTCAAGGCAGGAGCCAAATGAAGCAGTGTTGAAGAGGGGATTCTGTGCAGACGGGAAGGTGCTGGGAAGGTGTGGAGAAGCATGCCAGCTCCCAAATGTGGGTGCGCACTAACACCACCTCTCATCTCTGGGGTGTTCCTACCCCAGTCCAGTCATGCACCCAGTGTGTATGCCACTGAAATGATTGTGTCCTTTATATGAGTATAGATGTTATTTGCTGTGTTAGGTGACACTGAAGACATTGTGTTGTAGAGCAGTACAAGGTACCTTACGTCGCCATGAAGAAAGATAGAAAACAGACAAGTAGAACAAATTCTTTAAAAGTTGTAGATTTGATATGGTGTTGAGGAAAATCAATAGAGAAGGTTAAAAGGGAAACATAGAGAAATACATATATATGTGTGTGTGCGTGTATGTATGTATATGTGTGTGTACACATGGCAGACGTATGTGTACACACATATGTACATATACAGAGAGAGAGAAGCAGCTGTCAGGGAGGCTCCTCTGAGGCCTCTCAAGGGCGAGTGATACAAGCAAGTTCTGAGACACATTCACAAGCAGCATGTTGGCTGGGTCCTGCTCTGTGGGAGGACGAGCCTGCATTTTTCAGATTCTAGTCCAGTGGTTCTCAACCTTCCTAATGCTGTAGCCCTTTAATACAGTTCCTGTGGGTCGCGACCCACAGGTTGAGAACTGCTAGTCTAGTCATTCACATGCTATACCTGCAAAACACTTACTAATTGATTAACTCATTTTCTGAAAATTGACTTGTGTGTCGCTAGCTTGCTTTCTAGCCCTCAGTGCCCTCCATTTTAGCCCCATCTGAGTGGAATCATGGACTTTGTCCTGCACTCCTTTTCTAATACATAGAAGTACAAATATGCTCACTGAAGTTATCTGCGACCTACCTAAGACTTTGACTCTGTCCTGCCTAGAACCAGGCCAGAAGGAGGAGCCAGCTGAGGGTACAGATGTAGAGGAAGCCTTCCTATTTGTGTAAATTAATAAAACAGCAAAAATTTAAAAATAACAAAACCAAATACCCAGTGTAGAATCAGCCCTTGAATACTCTTCAGTTTTTGTCTGTCATTTTACTGTGGACACAAATGTGTATATATGAGAGAGAGAGAATAGTGGTAGAAATGTACAAAACCGTGCACCAAACAACCAGCTCCAAAATTTATGACAAGATGTGACAAGAAGGCCCATCTTGTTTTATTAGTACTCACAGTTCCTTTCTTCCCTCCAGATTATCTTATGGAAATTGCAGACCTAATGGCATTTCATTTTGTGAATATCTAAAGACATTTTAAGGCATAAGAATTATTTTCTATTTGTGCAAATTTAAGAAGTACATGAAATATTTTACATGCATCTAATATATAGTGATCCAGAAAGTACTTAGAGTGTCCATCATTTGAGTATAACACATTTTTTTAAGTATTGTCAACCAGCTCTTCTAGCAAATTTTGAATTTTGTCCTTTTATATTACTAGTGTTTTTCCCATATAACCTACTTCTCTTTATATTCTCCCATTCCCCGTACTCATCTTTTCAGCTACCTGTTATTTTCATTTCTACTCTCATGATCATGTGTTCAATTGCTTTCCCTCCCACATATAAGGGAGGACGTGCAATATTTATTTGTGTTTCTGTGCTTGGCCTATTTCACTTAAGATAATGATATGCAGTTCCACCCATGTTATTACAGAAGTCATGATTTCATTGTTCTGTTTTTTTTTTTAATGGCAAAATACTATTCCATTCTGTATATAAAATACATTTTCTGTATCTATTCATCCCCAGATGAACAGGTTGATTTCATGTCTATATTATTGTGAACAGTGCTGTAATAAACATACAAGGGCTGGAATTCCACTGATATATTAATTTATTTTCCTTTGAGTAGACACCCACTAGTGAGATTGCTAAATAGATGGTAATTCTGTTTTTAGTTTTTTTGGGAAATCTCCATACTGTTTTACATAGTGGCTATACTAGTTTCTGAATCGAGAAAAGAAATGAAGATAGAAATTTTAAAAATCCTTGAAGCAAATTGATGTGGAAACACAATATACCAAAACATAAGGGTTACACAAGAAACAGCGTCAAGAGGGACATTTATAGTGATAAATATTTAAGACAAAAATTAGACAGATTGTAAACTAACAATCGAACAATGAGCCTCAAGAAACTAATAAAACGAGAACAATTCAAACCCCAAATTAGCAACAACAACATTAATAATAAAGATCAAAGAAGAACTAAATGAACTAGAGACTACAAAATATACAAAGAATCAACAAAATACAAAGTTCTTCAAAAAGATAAAAATCAAACTGCTAGATGCACTAAGCAAGACAGGAAGAGAGTCGACCCAAATAAATAAAATCAGAAATAAAAAAAGAGACATGACAGCTAAGGCCACAAAAATACAGAAGATCATCAGAAACTATCATGACCAGCTATCTGCTGACAAATTGGAAAACCTTGAGAAAATAGATCAATTCCTGGAAACATAGACCCTACCAAGATTGAATCAGGAATAAATAAAAAACCTGAACAGATGGATAGTAAGGAGCGAAATTGAATCAGTAACAGGAAGTCTCACAACAAAAGCCCAAGACCAGATAGAGTCAAAGCCTAACTCCACAAGACACGCAAGAGACTGACACCAATCCTTCTAAAACTGTTCTAAAAAATTAAGTGAAAAATTTTGCCTACCTCATTCTATGAAGTCAGCATTACCTTGATACAAAACCAGACAAAACCACTACCAAAATAAATAAATAAATAAATACAGAAAAACATGCATACAATATCTGAATAAATAAACAAAGGAAACTGTAGGCCAATGTCTCTGATGAACATAGACACAAAATCATCAACACAACACGAGCAAACTGAATGCAACAGCTTATCAAGAAAATTCACTGCAGTCAGGTGGGAGTCATACCAGGAATGTTAGGATTGTTCTTCGAAAGATGTGAGTTCTCATGAACATAACTATAAATATATCAATTTCATCATGAACAATTCATTCCGCCTTACAGACACCCACAGGAAAGGAAAACACAAGTGTAGTCTAGCAAGGGGGAGGGGCGGGAGGATGGAAGGAAAGGTGATTGGGGGATCTCACCTAACGGGTACAATGTGTGGGTGTTCAGCTCAACGACAACTTGAACTTTGCCTTAAAAATGAAAACGATATAACCTAAACATTTGTGCCCTCATGTTAATCTGAAATTTAGAAAAAAAATCATTCTGCAGTTGAAAATTCCAATCTGTAGTCTCACATTGCCTATGCCTCCAAATTTCCCTTTGAAAGTTTGGTTATTTGAATGAGGATACAAAAGGGCCATGTTAACTAATGGATTTGCTTCTTCCTCTCTTTCATGTGAAGTTCCCCTGCACAGATTTCCTCTTTTGACATCATTTTACTGAGGAAACAGGAATACCGGTTGTGTAGAGGTGACGAAAGCTGGGGATATACTGACGGCAGCGTGGCGCCGTCATCTACCATCTTCTTCCATTCCCTGAGATTTCCCATAAACCTATGAACTGATCGGAATGAGGCCCTGCCAAGATTCTGGTTTGACTTCGTTTTGACAAGAGGATGTTAAAAGCAGGTTTTTGTAACCCTCGCAGAAGGCCCACAGCTTTCTTCCTTCCTGTAATGCTTATAACCATTGATAACCATCTACTAGTTAGTTAGAGGTTTCAGAATGGTGCTATTCCAATTGCATAATTCCTTCTTTAATTATCAAATAGGCCACTTCTCAGAGCATAAACTTCCCAGGGGAACAGATTGTCTGCTTGTAATGTCTAGCACGGCTTGTGATGTCCAGCCCTGACATTACCGTGAGCACCGAGGCCTCCCTGTGCTGCCTCCCCTTAGAAACCTGGTCCATTTCCATCCCCATGACTTCACTCAGTGCACAGAATTCGCATCACTATCTCTCTAATCACCACCTACTCTTAATGTCTTTCCTCCGTGAACTTTTTCTTCATAAAAACTTCTTCAGTTGTCCCTTCTGGCTTTCTTATTCCTTAACACAACTATGATGATCGTCTGTCCTCTTCGCAGCTTACTCTCAGTTTTCTCATAAAAGCTGAGAATGACAACCCTGTCAATGAGCAGGGAAGCAAAAAAAGTGTGCTACTTGGATGCAAAAAAGATGAATGATTAAGTAAGAAATCATTTGGCATTAATCATCTTTGATTTCCACCACCTCCTTAGAAGAGAAAATGTAGCATTGTGCTTTAAAAGGTCTGACTTATTATTTCCCACTCCCAGGAGCAAGTTTAGAACCTCTGTATTTTAAAATCTCATTAAACTGACTGATACCCACAAGTGAGGATTGCTTAGTCAGCTGAACAGAAAAATGTTGCCCAGAAAAAGAGCCGCAAAAACCAAGAGAAAGAAGGGGAGTGGGAGATTTAGGGTCTCTATTATTTTCTTTAGAATCCTTCTTCGTAAACAGTGTGGTATCACATATGTAATAGTTTAAGATAACCAGGAGAGGCTGTTGTTTGTCTTGATCAGAAATACATGTTCCACAGATAGAGACGAGGGGTCTCGGTTACCTTTAACTCTGGTCAACCCCAGATGTTTTGCTAATTAGCATAATAAACATTAGAAATATGTGGTCTATAGTGAAATTAAGGCATTTAAAATAACAAAATGGACTCTAGAAATAGGCTTTCTGTGTAATAAAGAGTATTCAAGTTATGTGACCTGGCTAAAATATATTAGAGAACTCCCAGTGTGGTGTAGGGAGGTCATACGCATCTATGTGGGCTTTTCTGTTCAATACCATGCAGATTGTCCCAGAGTCATGGTTCAGAACATGCCCTGGGTTCGCCTTGAAAGGTGAGGATGTTGTTTGCTGACAGGAGCTAGGACATTGATTCCTCTAGAATACTACAAAGTTTTCCACAAAAAGATTGTTCACACAAACCCTCTGAGTATCTAAAAGAAATCCCGGGTAAGACTGAAACTGCAAGAGCAGGCAACCTAAGACAGGGGCTATGTTTTTCCACCATACAAAAAACAAGAGGGAACTGTTGGGCCCTGCCATGTGCCTGAGGCCTAGTGCAACTTCCTGAGCCTGACTAGAAGCAGATCCATCGAGCTACTTCCGTGTAGCAACGACTCAGCAAGGCCCGGCCTGAAACTGCCTCTACCTCGATACAGCCAATGTGGTACCATGCCACTGGCCTGACCCTGTCACGCACCTCTTCCCCTGCCTTCTTTCCCCGCCCCTTCTCCATAATTAAAAAATAAATAAATTAATTAATTAAAAAAAAAAGAAAGAAAGAAAGAAATGAAGTAGACCCACGTATTGTGGCTCATGCTTGTAATCCTAGCATTTGGGGAGGCCAATATGGGAGGGACGATCTCTCGATCCCAAGAGTTGAGACCAGCCTGGGCAACATAGCAAGATTCTATTGATGGTGGCCACTGTTAACCATTACATATAGCATACTGCTGGATAGGCCCCTGTGGGACCGGATGAGCTTGTGTGTCACCTTCTCTTACAGATAATGTTATATCTTTTTCCCCCTGTGAACTTTAAAACACCTTACTCAGAAAAAGTTTGTTACTTTTATTGAAAATTTATGATTTATGTATTAGTTTAGAGAGGATTTTGTTGTTGCAATACTGATACTTCTGAGCCAAAACTAAATTAAATTTTACTTGTCTTATATATCTCTTGGTTTAAATGTTTAAATTAAAAAATTTAATGCATATTCAAAAATTATTAATGCAGCATTAACATTATTTAATACATAGTTATCTACCCAGAAAAAAAAAAAAATGTATTTTTTACCAGGAG
Source organism: Loris lydekkerianus (assembly GCA_963574355.1). Lineage (NCBI taxonomy): Eukaryota > Metazoa > Chordata > Mammalia > Primates > Lorisidae > Loris > Loris lydekkerianus. The sequence goes on along the minus strand of CAUYPK010101782.1, from coordinate 28,843 downwards.
GTCATTTGTACTAGATTATTTATTGCAGCTCAATTTATAATTGCCAAGATGTGGAAATAACCTAAATGCCCATCAACCCAGGAATGGATTAACAAACTGTGATATATGTATAACATGGAATACTATTCAGTCATTGAAAAAATGGCGATTTCATATCTTTTGTATTAACCTGGATGAAGTTGAAACACATTTTTCTCAGTAAAGTATCAAGAGAATGGAAAAGCAAATATCCAATGTACTCAATACTAGTATGAAGCCAGTAGATGATCTAATTCATGTGTACATAGGAGAAAAACTCATTTGAGTTCAAGTTGGGGGGAGGAAGGCTGAGGGAGGGGCAGAGGAACATGGAAAGGGGAAAGAGGAGGGGCAATTTGGGGTGCCGTCACTGAATGGGCACAATGTAGTGTGTGTGGCACACCTTCTGGGTGTAGGACTCTACCTAAGAAATTCACATATTGTGACTTAGCTATTTGTACCCACACATTAACCTGAAATTATATATATATATATAAAATAAAACAACAACAAAAAGAACTGTAAACAATATAACCTAATCATTTCTACCTTCATATTAATCTTACTAAAAAATTGTTTCATACAGATTTTGCATGTTTATTGTTAAATATATTCCTAAGACTATTTTAACTATTGTTGTATATATCTTTTCTTAAATTATATTTAATTTATTGTATATTGCAATACTATTGATTTTATTTTAGGTTAATTTTGTTCCTTAGCCAATTTACTGAACAATTTTCTTCTAGTGTATAATGGCTTTTGAGCTAATCCTCTTGAGATTTCCAGGCACACAGTCATATCATGTGAGAATGACACCATTTAAAACTTTTTCTATCTTCATTTTTAAGAAGTAAGAATATATTTAAAAAGAAAAATCACACAGCTATTTCTTTTGTACATAGAATCATTATTCATAAAATAAGCATCTGGAATATAGAGTAAAGGTTGGGTAGATTTTTTTCTATTTATTTTTATTTATTTCTTCACTTATTTACATTTTAAGGCAAGCATAAAACAAAGTTTACTGAGGAAGAGAAAAGTAGGTTTACAGAGTAAGAGCAAGATACAGGTTTATAGAGCAAGATATGTTCACCATAGATAGGGAATGGGCCTCCATTCAGGGCAAAGAGGCACTATATTTTAAAATAATCAGAGGAGTGAGAGAGGGAGAGAGACAGAATTTACCAGAAAGAGACAGTGAGCTTTTGGCAGTCATTAAGAAAATTACAAAATGAACTTTATAATCAAATACATAGAATGAACATAAACATTATGGATATCAGCATCTGTTTAATCTTTTATATTATGGCACCTGCTTGGAAGTTTCAGGCTAAATTTCCTTAAAAGTTCAACTGACACGGGGACAAAATGTGTGGGTACTTTCTTTAAGATTGCTGCAGTGGCAGCTAATGAAAAGAAAAGACTTCTTTCCCCTTTTCTGCCAGCAAAGCTGCTGCTAATGGACAGTGATCACTCAGGCCTGCTTCTTCTCTGCAGCCAGAGATGAAAGAACTCTTGCTGACTCTTAATAAAAGGACGGGGAAAAAGGTATGAGAGCACTACTGAACTCAACTGAATATGACTCAGTGATGGACTGACTGTTAGAAGATGACAACTTTGCTATTGTCAGGATGAGCATCTCATCGCTGTTGGGAAGCATCACCTTATAATGGGCTGGGCAGTTGCCTCTCTCTTTTAGAGGTCCCCTAGCTTAGCTGGCTGTAAATTGATACTACCATCTTGGCAGGTGGCCTGCTCACTCCTTTTCCCCCTAAAGTATTTTGCATTCAAATTTATTTATTTATTTATTTATTTATTTTTTGAGACAGAGCCTCAAGCTGTCACTCTAGGCTGACTGCTGTGTCATCACAGCTCATAGCAACCTCCAACTTCTGGGCTCAAGCAAGTCTCCTGCCTCCACCTCCCAAGTAGCTGGAAGTACAGGCGCCCACCGCAATGCCCAACTATTTTTTTATTGCAGTTCGGCCGTGGCTGGCACCCTATCCACTAATAGGTGGGGCCCTGTATTCATTTTCATATAGACATACAGACAGCTAGATCAAAGAAAGACAGATGCAAGTTTTATGGAATTTTGGTTACATAAATGAGCTCATACAATAAATATTGTATAATAATACATTGCCCTTTTTTTGAACAGCAATATATTGAAGTTGATTATTTTATTTTTGTTTTGTTTTCAATTAACACAGTCATAACTGTGCATGTTTATAGGGTACAGTGTGATGTTTCAATACATTTATACACTGTATAGAAATAGAATCAAGGTATTTAGTATATCCACCACCTCATTCATTTATAATGTCCTTATGGTGGGAATATTTGAAGTCCTCTCTTCCAGATATTTTGAGATATTTAATACAATATTGCTAATCATAGTCATCCTACTGAGCAACTGAACATCAGAACTTATTCTTCCTATCTAATTGTAACTTTGTACGCGTTAACTAATCTCTCTCCATCCCCCCACCTTCCTCCTACCTTCCCCAACCCCAGGCAAACTCTGTTCTTAGCTTCTATGTCTATGAGATCAACTTCCTTCAATCCTGGATGTCAGTGAACTAACGTGGTCGTTGTCTTTCTGTGCCTTGCTTGTTTCACTTAGCATAATGTCCTCTAGGTTCATCCATGTTGCCAAAAAAGGAAACATTTTTTGGCAAAGGAAGAATTTCCTTTTTTGGCTGAATAGTATTCCACTGTTTAGTATGCTATATTTTCTTTACTCCTTCATCTGTTGTTGGACACTCAGGTTGATTCCATATCTTCCCCATTGGGGATAGTACTGCAGTAAACATTAGAGTACTGATAATCTCTTTGAGGTACTGACTTCATTTCCTTTGGCTATGTACCCAGTAGTCACATTGCTGGATCATGCTTTAGTTCTGTTTTTATTTTGGGGGAGGAACCTCTGTACTATTTTCCATAATGGCTATACTGATTTACATTTTCACCAAAAGCATATAAGACTTCATTCACTTTTCTTCACATCTGTGCCAAAATTGTTATGTTTCATCTTTTTCTTAATAGCCATTCTAATTGGGGTGAGGTAATATCTCACTATAGTTGTCATTTGTGTCTCCCTAATGATTGATTATGTTGAGCACTTTTTCATATATCTGTTAGCCATTTGTATATATTCTGTTAAGAAATGTTTATTCAAGTATATTGCACATTTTTTTTTTTTTTTTTATAGAGACAGTCTCACTATGTCGCCCTTGGTAGAGTGCCATAGCGTCACAGCTCACAGCAACCTCCAACTCCTGGGCTTAGGTGATTCTCTTACCTCAGCCTCCCGAGTAGCTGGGACTACAGGCACCCACCACAACACCTGGCTATTTTTTTGTTGCAGTTTGGCTGGGGCTGGGTTCGAATCCGCCACCCTTGGTATATGGGGCCAGTGCCCTACCCACTGAGCCAGAGGCACCGCCCTATTTTGCACATTTTAAAATCTGATTTTTTTTTTATTCTTTTTTTTTTTTTTTTTACTATTGAGTTGTTCAAGTTTATTATGTGATCTGAATACTGACCACTTGCCAGATGCTTAGTTTGCAAATATTTTCTCCCATTCTCCCATTCTGTAGGTTGTCCTTTCACTCCACTGTTTCTTTTGCTGTGCAGATGCTTTGTGTGATATTTGTCCCCTCTGTCAATTTTTGCTTTTGTTACTTGTGCTTTAGGGATATTATTGAAAAAAATCTTTGCCCAAACCAATGCCATGAAGCATTCCTCTGTGTCCCCTTGTAGTAGTTTTATCATTTCAGGTCTTACATTTAAGTTTTTAGTTCACTTTGAATTGATTTTTGTATGTGATGAGAGAAAAGATCCAGTCTTATTCTTATGCACATGAATATCCAATTTTTCCAGCACCATTTATTGAAGAGACTACCTTTTCCCACAGTTTGTGTTCTTGGTCCTTTTGTTGAAAATCAACTGGTTGTAGGTAAATGAATTTATTTCTGGGCTTTCTATTTTGCCGCTTTGGTCTGTGTGTCTATTATTATACAATACCATGATGTTTTGGTTACTACAACTTTGCATTATATTTTGAAGTCACTTAATATGATGCTCCAGCTTTCTTCCTTTTTAGCTCAGGATTGCTTTGGCTATGTAGGGTTTTTTGTGGTTCCAAACACAGTTTAGGATTTTTAAAATAGCTTTGGTATATGGACATTTTAACAATATTAAATCCTACAGGCCAGGCCTGATGGCTGATGCCTATGATATTCTGAGAGGATGTATTGCTTGAGCTTAGGAGTTCAAGACCAGCCTGAGTAAGAGCAAGACTGTGTCTCTGACTGGGCATTGTTAGAGGTGCCTGTAGTTCCAGCTACTTGGGAGGCTGAGACAAGAGGACCACTTCAGCCCAAGAGTCTGAGGTTTCTGTGATCTATGATGACACCATGGCACTGTACCAATGGTGACAAGAGTAAAACTATGTCTCCAAAGCAGGATGGGGTGTGTAATCTTCCAAACTATGAGTCAGGAATATTTTTTCATTTATTTGTGTCTTCTTCAATTTCTTTCAACAATGTTTTATAGTTTTCAGTGTAGAGATCTTTTATCTTCTTGGTTAAATTTATTCCTAAGTATTTTATTTTTTTTTTCTCTAGTTACAAACAACCTAACATTGCACATCAAGGAACTGGAAAATAAAAACAAACTAAATCCAAAATTAATAAAAGGAAGAAAATAATAAACACCACAGTAGAAATACGTGAAATAGAGACCAAACCCCTCCTAAAAAGCATCAATTCAATTAAAAAAGAGAAAATTCAAATAAGTAAAATCAGAAGTAAAAAAGGTGACATTACAACTGATACCACACAAATAGAAAGGATAAGAAAAACAATTATATGCCAACAAATTGGAAAACCTAGAGGAAATGGAGAAATTCCTGGGGGATTTGAATTATTAAAAAAGAGAGAAGCCAACCAGCCAAAGTTTCCATCAAACTTTTGACAAGAAATTGATGGCTTCATTGCTGAATTCTATAAAATATTTAACAAAGAGCCAAGACCAATTCTCAAACTATTCTGAAAAATTGGAGAGAAACTAACACTTCTAAACTCAATACCAGACAAAGACACAACATAAAAATGAAGACTACAGGTCAATCAATACTAGCACACCAAATTCAGCAGCACATTAAAAAGATCATTCATCATTATTAATAGATGTTGTCCCAGTGATACAAGGATGTTTCAACATACAGAAATCAATAAATGTGATGTATTAACACAGTATTTTTTCAACCTTTTTTAATCTCCTGGCATACTTAAATTATGTCGATCAAAAAAAAAAGTAAAAAAAGTTCTTTTGAAAATAATTTAATTAATGATCTTTAAAATTTTTCAGGGAACACCTAATATCCTCTCACGACCCACCAGGGTGCCATGGCACACCTGTTGAAAATCACTGCATTAACAGAATAAAAAACAAAAGCCATATTATCATTTCAATAGTTTCAGAAAAAGCAGTGACAAAATGCAATATTCCTTCATGATAAAAGCTCTCAACATATAGGTATAAAGGGAATGTACCTCAACACAATAAATACCATGTACAACAAATCCACAGCTAAGATCTGGAAGAAGACACTGATGCCCATGTTCGTCACTTCTATGCAATAAAGTACTAGAAGTCCCAGCCAGGACAGTTAGACGAGAGAAAGAAACAAAAGCCATCCAAATTGGAAAGGAATTCATTGTGTTATATTTAACTCTCCTATGGTAGGTAGCCAGAATTCAGAATGAGGACAGTAATGCCAGAATCTGTGTTGTACCCAGAGCTGGAAGAGTTCATAGTAGAGCAAGCTCCACCAGGTAGTGTTTGAATTGGGAGCTGTGATGAAGGTCATCAAGGTTTGGCTTTGATGGCAGTGGTGAGTGGGCTGGCACACCAGGAGGCCTTAAGAGAATCCACAGTAGTTGGTCTGAAACTTCAAATAGCCAGGTTTAGCAACTGCAATATTGGAGCAAGGTGACAAAAGTAATTCTATTTATTTCCATAATACTGAAATGCTGGTACTAATGCTGATATCACTGGCAGTATTTCATTAAAGTTGCCTTCGTCACATTGCTATCATCTCCTACACTGTCCTGAGGACACGATGAAACTGAGAGCTGGGCCAAAGACTGCTGTGTTTCTGTTCTTCTAGCCTAAATGTCTCTAGAAAGGATAAATTAGGGAAGAAGTTAAAATAGATTAGCCTATGGGATAACAGTCTATTTCTAAGAAAATGAATTTGGTCCTCTCAGGAAATAAGGAAAGAAGAACTACTAACGTTGAAATTTCACATTTTCTTCTCTTCTCCTTCCTAATGCGTCTATTCTACTTTATTTTCCTTAGGGTCCCTTCCCACTCCACTATCCTTTACCCCATTCAAATTTCATTAGGAGCTTTTGGAAATTAATGGGGCCCAAATCAACTCTGAGGTTAATAAAAATTCTATAAGAAAAAAAATGCTTAGCATTACTAGTTACTTAGAAAATTAGAATTAATACCAGATGACATTTTAAAGAGATTTTAGCAGGGAAGTGATAAAATGAGAATGCTTTTTGGTCAGAAGAAGCTGAATTGGGTATGAAATTTAAATGCAATATATAACTCTCTAAGTACATCTCACAATGCCCATAATTCAGAGATTAGACTTTTGAAACACTGAAATAATGGTACTATACCAAGAAAAATAGAAAATACTTAGTTCTTTAAAAATAGCATAATATTCTGAAATAACAAAATACTGCAGAACTATAGTTCACTTTTTTCTAAAAGACAAGACTGGAAAGACTGATCAGCAAATTACCAGGCTGGGGTACCACACTGGCAACTAGAGGAAACTCAGGAAATGGGGCTGTGAAAAAGGCTTGAGTTTGGAGACAGGAGACCTGGGCTGAAAGTCCTGACTCTTCCTTGTTGGTTTTGGACAATTTCTTCTATCTCATTTGGTTTTGGTCCCTTCCCCTTCCCTTCCCCCTTCCTCTTCCTTCTTTTTACAATTTTAAGCCAGCCTGCCTGCCTGCCTGCCTGCCTGCCTGCCTTCCTTCCTTCCTTCCTTCCCTCCCTCCCGCCCTCCTTCCTTCCTCCTTTCCTTCCTGTTTGGGATTCATTGAGGGTACAAAGAATTAGGTTGCACAGAGAGAGTAAAGACATCTCATTTTGGATGAACTCAGTTTTTATTATTTCTCTTGATTAGTTAATGGTGTTTGCAACAACGACATACATCACATCTGCAGTCTCTCCTGCCCTGATTCTGGGTTACCCATCCCCCTTTAACTATTTTTATTACATTCTTAAGATACGTACCAATCACAAACAGTATTAAAGAAAACAGAGGAAATGGGAGCATGAACTTTGGAGTTAGATGCTACCCAGTTAATCCTTTGTTTCCTGTGGGAAGATTAGTTGATGCCTTGCTCATCTTCAGGAGCTGGGAGGAACAAAGCTGAATCCTCTTATCTCACACCCATGAGAACTAACAGTTCTTGCTCAATGAGTCAGCTGCACATGTCCTAAAATGGCTTCCCAAGCCTTCTCAGCCCCCCAACCAGCCCTTGTGGACCTTTTCCGGGTTCTTTCTGACTCCCTTGCAGACCTTTTCCTGAAGTCATTTGATGGTCATGTGACGCTGTCTCATGAAGCCCCCAGTATAGCATGTACTTTTTGGAGGCTCTTTTCCTCTCCCATTCTCCTGCATAACTGACCCTGATCATACAACTTTTGGTACAATCATTCCATTATTATATCAATCTAACTCTATTCCCATAATCCTTACTTCCTTTATGTTCACCCACAAATGGGATTGCAGGATTAAGTGGGAGATCTAGTTTGAGTTCTTTGAGGATTCTCCACACTTCCTTCCAAAAAGGTTGTATTAGTTTGCAGTCCCACCAGCAGTGTAAAAGTGTTCCCTTCTCTCCACATCCACACCAGCATCTGCAGGTTTGAGACTTTGTGATGTGGGTCATTCTCACTGGGGTTAGGTGATATCTCAGGGTGGTTTTAATTGCATTTCTCTGATGATTAGTGATGATGAGCTTTTTTTCATGTTTGTTAGCCATTCACCTGTCTTCTTTAGAGAAGATTCTATTCATGTCTCTTGCCCAGTGATGTATGGGATTGTTGGCTCTTTTTTGTTGATTAATTTGAGTTCTCTGTAGATCCTAGTTATCAAGCTTTTGTCTGATTCATAATATGCAAATATCTTTTCCCATTCTGAAGGTTATCTATATGCTACAGTAATTATCTCCTTAGCTGTACAGAAGCTATTCAGTTTAATTAAGCCCCATTTGTTTATTTTTGTTGTTGTTGCAATAGCCATAGAAGTCTTCATAAAATCTTTCCCTAGCCAATATCTTCAAGTGTTTTCCCCACACTTTCTTTGAGGATTTTTATTGTTTCAGGCCTTAGATTTAAATCTTTTATCCATCTTGAATCAATTTTTGCAAGTGGTGAGAGGTGTGGGTCCAGTTTCAGTCTTTTACATGTGGTTATCCAGTTCTCCCAGCACCATTTATTGAATAGGGATTCTTTTCTCCAGTGTATGTTCTTGTTTGGTTTATAAAAAATCAGGTGGCTGTAAGAGGTTAGTTTCCTCTCACAGTTTTCTATTTGGTTCCAGATGTCTATGTCTCTATTTTTGTGCCAATGCCATGCTGTTTTGATCCCTGGGGCCTTGTAGTATAGCCAAAAGTTTGGTAAGGGTCATGCCTCCAGCTTTGTTTTTATTACTAAGAATTGCTTTGGCTGGGAGGTGCCCATAGCTCAGGGGGTAGGGCACCGGCCACATACACTGGGGCTGGTGGGTTCAAACCTGGTTGGGGCCTGCTAAAACAACAATGACAACTGTAACAAAAAAAAATAGCCAGGTGTTGTGGTGGGTGTCTGTAGTCCTTGCCACTTTGGAAGCTGAGGCAAGAGAATTGTTTAAGCCCAAGAGTTTGAGGTTGCTGTGAGCTGTGATGCCAGAGCACTCTACCCAGGGTGACAGCTTGAGACTCTGTCTCAAAAAAAAAAAAAAAGTAAAATAAAACAAAAAGAAAGAATTACCTTGGCTATAGAGGTTTTTTTATGGTTCCAGACAAAATGAAGAATTATTTTTTTCCAAATCTTGAAAGTATGATATTGTTATTTTCATGGAGATTGCTTTGAATCTGTAGATTGCTTTGGTAAGTATAGACATTTTAACAATGTTGATTATTCCTAGCCATGAGCATGGTATGTTCTTCCATTTGTTAATATCATCTGCTCTTTCTTTTCTTCGGGTTTCATAATTTTTTTTGTAGAGGTCCTTCACCTCTTTTGTTAGGTATATTCCTAGATATTTCATTTTTTTTGAAGCTACTGTGAAGGGAATTGTGTCCTTGATTAGCTTCTCATTTTGGCTGTTATTGGCATATACAAAGGCTACCAATTTGTGGACATTGATTTTATATCCCGAGACATTACTGTATTTTTTGATCACTTCTAGGAAGTCTTGTGGTTGAATCTTTGGGGTTCTATAAGTATAAGATCATCAGCAAAGAGCAAGAGTTTGACCTCCACTGTCCCATTAGGAAACCCTTTATTTCCTTCTCTTAACTGATCATATTGGCTAGAACTTCCAGCACTATGTCGAATAGTATTGACAATAGAAGACAACTTTGTTTGGTTCCATTTCTAAGTGGAAAAGCTTTCAGTTTTACCCCATTTAGTACAATATTAGCTGTGGGTTTGTGGTAGATGACTTCAATCAGTTTAAGAAATGTGCCACCTGGGCAGCGCCTGTGGCTCAAGGGAGTAGAGTGCCAGCCTCATATGCTGGAGGTGGTGGGTTCAAACCCAGCCTCCAGCCAAAAAAAAACTGCAAAAAAAAAAAAAAAGAAAAGAAAAAGATAAAGAAATGTGCCACCTATCCCTATATTCTTAAGTATTCTAATTAGAAAAAGGTGCTGAATTTTATTGAATGCTTTTTCTGCATCTATTGAGAGGATAATATGGTCTTTGTTTTTGCTTCTGTTAAGATGGTGAATTACATTTATGGACTGGTGTATGTTAAACCAGCCTTGTATACCTGGGATGAAACCTGTTTGATCATGATGTATGATTTTTTTTTTTTTAATGTGAAGCTGTAATCTATTGGGTAGAGTATTACTGAAAAAATTTGCATCTATATTCATTAGTGAAGTTGGTTTGAAGTTCTCCTTTTTAGTTGGGTCTTTTTCTGGTTTTGATATCAGGGTAATGTTTGTTTCATAGAAAGTGTTGGGGGAAGATTTCTTCCTTTTCAATTTTTTGAAATAATTTCTGTAATATGGGTATAAGCTCTTCTTTGAAGGTTTGATAGAATTCTGGTGTGAAACCATCTGAACCAGGGCATTTATTATTGTTGGGAGATTTATTATTGTTTCTGCGATCTCAGTGCTTGAAATTGATCTGTTTAAGAGATTTATTTCTTGACTTGGTGCCTGTAGTTCAGCAGCTAGGGTGCCAGCAACATACACCAGAGCTGGCAGGCTCAAATCCAGCTTAGGCCTGCCAAACAACAATGACAGCTACAACCAAAAAATAGCCGGCCTTTGTGGTAGGCACCTGTAGTCCCAGCTACTTGGGAGGCTGAGGCAAGAGAATCACTTAAGCCCAAGAGTTGAGGTTGCTATGAGCTGTGATGCCACAGCACTCTACCTAGGGCAACAGCTTGAGACTCTGTCTCAAAAAACAAAACAAAACAAAACAAAACAAACAACAAAAAAACAAACAGATCTGTTTCTTGTTGGTTAAGTTGAAGGAGAGGTTGTGATTCTAGGTATTGATCCATTTCCTCTGCATTGTCAAATTTCTGGGCATAGAGTTTCTTGCAGATATCAGAGATAATCTCTTGTATCTCTGTGGCATCTGTTGTTATTTCTCCTTTATTGTTTCTGATTGAAGTTATTAGAGATTTTAATTTTCTGTTTTTAGTTAATCTAGCCAAAGGTTTATTGATTTTATTTATTTTTTTGAAAAATAACTTTTTCAAAAAACTTTTTGTTTCATTAATTTTCTGAATGATTCTTTGGTTTCAATTTCATTAATCTCTGATTTAATTGTGGTTATTTCTTTTCTTCTGCTGAGTTCGATATTAGATTATTCTTTTTTAACCAATTCCATAAGATGGTTGGTGAGTTTGTTGATGTTTTTTGAATGTAGGCATCTAATGCAAAAAATTTCCCTCCTAAGACTACTTTTATTGTATTTCATAGGTTTTGATAATTTGTGTCTTTATTATTGTTATTTTTGAAGAATTTAACGATTTCCTCTTGTATCTCTTCCTGAACCCAACTATCATTCAGCGTAAAGTTGTTTAATTTTCAAGTCTTGGGGGGGGGGGGGAATGAACTTTTTTTAGAGTTGAGTTTCACCTTTATTGCTTTTGGTCTGAGAAGTTACAAGGTATAATTTCTATTCTTTTCATTTTTCTGAGGTTTGTTTTGTATTCTAGAATGTGGTCAATTTTAGAGTACATACCATGGGCTGATGAAAAAAATGTGTATTGTTCAGCTTTAGGATGGTTGTTCTGTATATATCTATTAATACTGTTTGTTTTAGGGTCACATTTAAGTGCTTTGTATTTTGTTTAGTTTCTGTCCAGTTCTGTCAGAGGGGTGTTAAAGTCCCCAACTATTATGGTGTTATGGGATATCATATTGCTCAGACCCATCAAGGTCTGTTTCATAAATCTGGGAACATTTAAGTTTGGTGCATAATATTTAAAATTGATATGTCTTCTTATTATATTGTTTCTTTGACAAGTACAAAGTGTCTATATTTGTCTTTCTTAACTTTAGTTGCTTTAAATCTACTTGTATCTGAAAATAAGATTGCAACCCCTCCTTCTAATTCCCATTTGCTTGAAAGACTGTTTTCCATCCCTTAATCCTGAGTCTTGATTTGTCCTTCGAGGCGAGGTGTGTCTTCTGGAGACAGCAGATGGATGGCTTGTGCTTTTTTATCCAGTCATCCAGCCTGTGCCTCTTCAGTGGTTAAGTCAGTTCATTGACATTTATTGAGAGAATTGATAAGTGTGGCAGAGTTCTATTCATCTTGTTTTGTGAAAATCTGTCATGTAGTTTTATCCTTTGCACAATTGTGGAAGCTAAATTTTGACCTTAAGCTTCTGGGTGTTTAGTTTGCTGGTGATGGTCAGTGTTGAAAATAGGTCTATTTCCTGTAGAGCTGATCTTGTTGTGGCAAATTTACTCAGTGCTTGTGTATCCACAAAAGATTTGATTTCTCTATCAATTTTGAAGCTTAGTTTAGCAGGATACATAATTCTTGGCTAAAAATTATTTTGTTTAAGAATGTTGAAGGTGGATAACCATGCTCTTCTGTCTTGAAAAGTTTCAGATGAAAAATCTGCTGTCATCCTATGGCTTTGCCTCTGTAGATCAGTTGGTGCTTTCTCCTGGTTACATGAAGAAATTTTTCTTTCATCTTGACTTTAGGCAGGTTCATTACAATGTGTCTTAGAGAGGCTCTGTTTGAGTTGAGATGACCCAGCATTCAATATCCAGCTGAAAGGAGTGTATCTGGGTCTTTAGTAAAACTTGGTAAGGAATGAAAGTAGGGCTTCCATTCCTTTGGGACAATCTTCCTTCCCTGCAGGGATTCCTATTATTCATATGTTTCAATGCTTCATGGAATCTCATCATTCTCTAAGCACCTGTTCTGCTTTCTCTCTCCTCTTTTCTACCTCTTTAATTACCTGGGTTAACTCAGAAACTTTGTCCTCTAGCTCTGAGTTTCTTTCTACTCCATGATCTAACCTAGTTTTGATACTTCCCATTGCATCTTTACATTCCCTGATCATTTCCTTAAGCTCCACCATATACTTTCTATGTTCTACATATCTCTCATCTGACTTTTGGTTCTGTCTTTCCATTTTATTGTCCCTTCCTCTTATTGTCTGTATAATCCATATTTTAAATTCCCTTTGTGGCAAGTCCATTAATTTTTTATAGGTGGTGTCTTCTGCAGTAGCTGCCTCATCATCCCTTGTTCAGATTTTTCATGTTGCCAGAATTTTTCTGTTGGTTCCTCATGTGTCCTTTCTTCGTATTCACCTCCTTGTCCTCCTTTTCCCTTCTCACTGCCTTTTTTGCTTCAAATCCCCTTGTCTCAGAGCTTAGGTCTTGAAGTGGCCTCAGCCTGAGCCAAGTCAAACTCTTTTTTGTGGCCAAATATATAGAAGTCCTTGCTTTTGATGAAAATATGTTGTAATATGTTGCTGGGACCTCAGGTGGTGCTGTGGGTTTTGTTTTTTAGGAGACAGAGAGCATAGCCAACAACCTCTATGGTACTCCTTCCAAACTTCGGTGATCACCTGATTGTTTCCTCAGCATTCAGACCCTGCCATGTTGGGATCTTAAAGTTCCCAAGAATTCTTCAGGGGCAGGTCTCACAGTGCCCCCTGACTCCAGTTTCTGTGAGGTGAGGGAGTCCCTCAGCCTGTTCCAAGACTGGAGTTCTGATCCTGGCAGGCAGAATTAAGGCAGCTGTGCTTTAGGTCCCAGCTAATACCTTCTCCCAATCTTCCTACAATGCCAGCCCCATGACCACTGAGATCTTCTCAACATGGCTGCCTCACCATCCACCAAACCTATGGCAGGTCCACTCCAGCAGCATTCAAATATGGTTGCTGTATACTGCTTGAGTCCACCTACTCTTTCAAGCTTTCTACTCAATGCACAACTTCCCCCAACAACTGAAAACTCTGGAAAAGCTTCCTCCCATTCCAGACCTCCATGGGGGGACAGCCAGTCCCAGCTGGTTGCAATCACTTGCATGATTCATCAGATTTCTACCACTCCAAATCATACACTATATCCAGCTCACCACCCCCTTGCTGTGCTCCCCGAGCTGTGACTCTGGGTAAGGTCCCTGTGCCAAGTATGGGTGGGTTCTCATTTTTTTCCCCAGTCATTCTAGGAGAGGTCAGCTAAACGATCCTTCTTGTCCACCACCTTGCTCTGTGCCCTCCATCTTACTTTTTTCACTATACAATAAACTTAACAAGTAATGCTCTCCACCTCTCCAGATAATATAATATAAATAGAATATTAATAACAAAAGCTATAAACATGAGACCTTAGATTCTAGGGTAGACTTGTCCTGTATTTGAAAGTGTTAACATTAGAAAAGCAGCATCGTTTAATCTGCTCTCAAATGCTGCATAGAGAACTTTCACAAAGCCCTCTTTCTTGAATATTCCCATATTCCTATTCAGATATAAATTGAAAGGAAATTTTGAATTATAGGATGAGACATACCCTTCTTCACAAACAATATTAGCTGGTACTCTTTGTGAAAGTGGTTTTTAATTTCTAGCCATTGTCATCTCCATTCAGAATGAAGTGTTCTGAGTAAAAAAATAGCTATTTGTACTGTACTATTTGAAGTTAAAGGACTGGTTTTGTTTCATCTATATACTGTGGATCCTCTTTCAGTTATTTTGAAGCAAACCCCAAATCTCAAGTCAGCCTTTGAACTTGATGTTTAATTTGAATTGTTTTTGACTCCTGGGTCTCTGTTGGCTTTCTACCTGTGGGTAAGGATAGACCCTACATCTATCCCATATCCTCACCTTCTGTCATTTCTTCTAGTCCTGAAGATTTGTTGAATGTGAAAGCTTTGGGTGGCTTATTTGGTTGGAAAAGGAGCTTGGCTACTTCTTAGCAACCCCCCTGTTCTGTTCTCATTTGATCTTCCCTTGCCTTGCTTTCTTATCCCATCTTTGAATTCTGATTCCAGCAGTGCTTCCAGCCCCCTCATGGTATTTGCCTGCCCTAAGCTGGATACTCACTTTTTCTAAGGGATAGTGGCTTGGACTTGTCCTTATAAGCTTTCTTAACTTTTGCTTCTTCAGGCAGGTCACATCCTACCTAGTTCCCTTAAACCCCAACTCCTGGCACCACTGGTTCACCACCAGGTCCAGTAAGAAGGTAAAAAAGACACATGAGTATATGACTGCTTTCTCCTATGGTGGGCCGTTACTTTTCTTTCAGTGGTTCCTTAAAACATCCCCTGATGGTAGCTTGCAGGTGGAATCACCTGGTCTAAATTTTCATGTTGAATTCATGATAAGTGCTGTGAAGAGGTTAGGAAGTATTCTTTTCCCCATCTGTGTCAAACTCTGCCATCATTTTTTTTAGCCTCATGATCCCACTTTTCTAGAGCTCTTGTGGGTTAGCAGCTCTTTCTGTAGACTTGCTTTTGGGAATCCGTGCAACCTTTTTTACCTAGTAACCCAAAGGAAGAATCAAAGGATTAGGTCTCCCTGGGGCTAGGCTGGGGGACAATTTAAGTAACATTGGGTGTGCAATGTTTTATAAAGTTCCACGCAGACTTCCTAACTCCTGTTCCTGAATGCTCCCTCTTCTATCTGGGTGACTGGCTTCCTGATGCAGTGCACAAGCCTGGGGGAGGGAGGACTCTTATTTCCCAACTGCCATGGAGGGGTTCTTTTAGCTCTGGAACCAGCAATTGGCCCTAAGACATCCAGTCTTTGTCCCATTCTTGAAGCTTGGCCTATAAGCAAGCAAAATGGCTAGCAGGCCTATCCCTACTTAAAACATCACATTGCAAGTCTTACCCTGCTAAGGGTGGTCAGCCCTACTGTGCTCTTTGATGATGCAGGAAGTAGCTACAATGGAGACTGGGTGAAATGAATGCAAAATTAGGTGGCCTGATTCATCCCCACATCTATCTTTGCCATTCAGCTTAGTGATTGTTCTTTTCATTTCTTCAACTCTATTACCAAGGTTATTTCCTAGGAACATGTTAAGATACATGCAAGAATAAACTCTCCATGTGTCACTGTTGCCTCTCTTCTTCCCAATTCCTTGTTTATATTCTCTTCTAAGTAACTTTTCATCCTGTTCTATTTTAGATTAGAGTTTGTTTTGCCTTTGAACTGAATCAGTATTCATGGGAGAAAGGATTTTCTCTCCAGGCAGAGTGCTGTGCAGGTGTGTTTCTGTTTTTTGAAAACAAATTTGAAACTTCCTACGATATTACCTAGACATAGTCTCAGAATAACAATTGATGATGGAGAAAGCACATTATTATTTGCCCAAACAACTTTTATTTTATTTTTTTGTTATTTAAGCAATAAGGGAAATGTTAGAAGGACTGACATGGGCAAAACCTTGACAGTTGCTAGGATGTTAGGTTTGTTTCTCTTTCTCTTTCTTGTTGGGTTAGTTGTTTTTATTTGTCAAAGGATAGCCCAGAATGGAGAACAAGGATGGGGCAAATGTTAGAAAATGTTTTGTCTATAGGAGCCGCGCCTGTGGCTCAAGTGGTTAAGGTGTCAGCCACATACACCTGAGCTGGCAGGTTCGAATCCAGCCCCAGCCGCCAAACAACAATGATGGTGGCTGCAACCAAAAAAAAAAAAAAATAGCCCAGCATTGTGGCAGGTGCCTATAGTCCCAGCTACTTGGGATGTGGAGGCAGGAGAATCACTTGAGCCCAGGAGTTAGAGGTTGCTGTGAGCTGTGATGCCACAGCACCCTACCCAGGGTGACAGCTTGAGGCTCCGTCTCAAGAAAAAAGAAAAGAAGGAAGGAAGGCAGGCAGGCAGGAAGGAAAGAGAATGTTTTGTCTATAACATTTGCAAGGTAAGAATAAAGTATGGTAAATGCCTAGGTGAAATGAAGCTGAAAAAATACAATGTATATACATTGTTGGACAATTAAGTCTGAATTCATCCTAGAAAAAGTGTGACCTACCTTGTTGCTGAATAACACTACAGCCACCTTTGAAGTACTCCCCTTGGAAGCTATGAACCAATGGCACATATACACAAAACTATATGTGTAATATATTATACATATATATGTATAAATACATGTATAATATATATTTTGCTAAGTAGTTTTACATATACTATTTAATCTTCAGTAAAACCCAGTAATGGGTTATAATTTTCACATTATAGATGAGTTAACTTATACACAAAGAACTTAAATAATTTTTTCCCCAATTCTTGTATGTACACAGCCAGGATTTGAACCTAAGGAGGCTAATCAGAGTCTGTGTTCTCTATTATGAAGATAAATCTGATATAGCTTGTGACTTGTGACGAGTGAGAGTTAGTTTCCTTGAGGATTTAGTGCCACTGAAGGAAAATGTGGGTGGCTGGTATAATCTTCAAGTTAGAGTAGTCCTATTTGGTTCATCCCCTCCACAAAAACTTATGGAAGAGCTAGAGACAGTCCTGGAACCCCAGATCTAAAATAAATTCTGGGTTTGAATCGAATTGATCCTCATTTGAAGAGAAGGAGGATTCTATTAATTGGACTGTTTTGTGTACATCATAAAATTATTACACAGCACAGAATAGTTTGAAGCATATACTTTTTTTTTTTTTATTGATGTGACTTCTGATCCAGTTTCGCAGATAACTTCTGGCAGTATTCCTTACCATCCTATCATTATATTCAGAAGGGCATAAAATACTAAAATTAATGAACTCCTTTATTTTAATTATTGCTTCAGCATATAATTTTCCCCACACATGGCTAGCTGCCTACAAGATGATTCTAATAAAAAGATATTTTATTTCACATAGTAGAAATTTCTTAATTTTGTCCTCTGCCAATGTGTTAATGTCTTTTTTTATCCATGACTCCTGAAGTCAGAAAGGCAGAAAAATATCTTTATGCAGTGAACAAAAATGCAGAAGTAGAATTTACTAGCATGTGAGTCATTATACCACAAATGAATAATGTGTCTGCATGAGCAACACATGAACTCATTTGTTCAATTTGTTCTGACATCAGAAGACATTTTAAGAAAACGTTAGAGACTTTTAGCTCATTTCTATTCATTGAAAAATTTTACTTAGCCACCTGTGCCTCTGTGCTTTCTTCCAGTCTATGGCCTTTTTGTAGAAAAAAAAATTTTTTCTAAAAGTGGATATGACATTCCTTTTAAAATCAAACGCCTTCTTCAAAGAAGTTGCTATAATAGAAATAGTAAGTAGTCCAGATGGTATAGCTGTAAATTAAAGTTTATTTTGACTTTGCTACAACATGCAATCCTCTATTATTTAATAATAGAAAAATTGGGACTGGTTATATAAACATGAATCTTTATAGCTGATCCCTTTCATCTCTGCCCATCTGTATTTCTAAATTTTGCTGACCCCTATAATATGTACTGTGGGTCAGCAAAATCCTCTCCCTACTTTTTATTTTCCTCTTTCTTTCTTTCTTTCTTTCTTTCTTTCTTTCTTTCTTTCTTTTTTTCTTCTTCCTTTTTTTTGTAAACAAGACTGGTAGCATCTTCTTTCTACTTTTAATGTAATATGCATTTCCTTTGAACATTGGAGAATATCTTTCACTCGGCTTAAAACAAATATTTCTTTCTTTTTTTGATCCCTACACAGATGATGCCTGTAACTGGCAGGAAGAGGCATATATTTGTCAGAAAGTTTCCATGTCCTATGGTACCTATACTGACTTCCGTTATAGCACCTCCTACACTTTGTTGATCACTTCTGATTCCATCTTTGTTTCCTCTCTCAGGTGATCAGTACCTCGAGGGCAGAGATCATCTTTTATTGGCTTGGGTATTCCTAGTTTTTCACACATTATTTGTTGAGCACAATTAACTTCCCATTCCATTCTTTACTTAGCTATTCATATCTCTAGTAAAAAAAAAAAAAGTGGTATCTCTAAGAAAAATATAAATCTTTTCAATAGGTGGATTATGCTGACAAAGAGCACATTTTCAAATGTGGGCAGCTCATATGTAGCAAATAGGTAAATTAGCATTGGGGGGCATCCATGGTACATATATAATAATATCTGAACTAGATAATTAAAGGAGGTGGAAAGAAAACTCTAGATGTGGTCCTTTTCTTTAAAGTACTTCTAGATTAATGGAAGGAGAGAGTATACCCCCCCCCATACACAAACACAATGTGCAAAAATCTATTATCAAAATGAGTATGTATTTCAAAGTCAAGTAAACATAATGTATGGAATATGAGATTCTCTGTACCTCCCTTATCACCATAGTTTGGTGAATGGCAGTCTACATGCTCATCTCTCACCCCCTCTGTTACCTAACTTTACTGTGTCTAATACTTTTTTTTTTTTCAACCTTTTGAAAAATTCAGGGGTGTCCAACCTTTTTTCTTCTCTACCACACATTGAAAGAAGAGTTGTCTTGGACCACACATTAAATAACAAACACTAACAAAAGTGAAAAAAAGGTCTGTGCATGATTTTCATGATATTCGACACCACAGATAAGCAAAACAATCTTTACATAATCTGCATGTGGCCCACAAGTTCCAAGCTGGACACCCCTGAAGGGTCCTGCATATGGTCACAGGAGAAGGTCCTGGGTAAGAGCACATGTGAATTTCAACACTTGAGCATCAAGAAACAATATTTTTGTAGGTTGTTGCAGCAGGATGCTGTTCAGCGGTAATTATCAGGTAGAAGACTGGTTGAAGAACCCCTCAAATGGTACTAAATTAAAGATTGTTTTCTTAATCTAAAGGCAGGGCTGGATATCTGGATTCAGGACTGACATGCCTGATTAGATACTGGAAGACCAACAGTCTGGACTAATACTGCACAGCTTTATAGATAGAGACATCCACTTATTGGAGGAGAACTGTGCTAACTATAGGCCCATTCTCATGGATCCTGACTGAGGCCCTCTTGTCTTGACTGTATCCTGTATTCAGACTCCCCTGCCAGGGTGTCTGAATAATCTTTTCAACAGGTGGATTATGCTGACAAAGAGCACATTCTCAATTATCCATGAGATGTCTGTTATCATCCTTTCTTTTCAGGTAGGGGAGACTGACTGAAGTTCAAATTCAGACCCCAAAGACTAAGAGCCTTAGGCTTGGAACTCACGATAGAGATCATTCAATAGAATCCCCAGGCTGTGTGATGCCACCTCTACAACTTTTCTCTGCTGAGACCAGGATATAACAACAATTAATATTTCATCTCAGTTGAACTAGAGCCTAATACGCTTCCACAGTCACGTTCAGCATTAATGAGTTGTATTTGTGCACTAATGTATCATGTAGAAGTTATAGTTGCATTATTTCATTTGTTCATCAAATTTAATGATACCTGTTATATATGTTTTTGTTATTTCATGTAGTTTTCTGGATATAACACTTATGTATTTCATTATTTTAAATCTAAAGTTATTGGTTAGAAAAAATGTATTGGTTTGATATTTCAATTACCATCTGTACTTTGTGTAAAGGTTGATAAATGTATGTTCTTATTACCAGCCTCAGGATGAGTGAGACCCTATTTCTACTAAATATAGAAAAATTAGCCAGGCCTCATGGCTGACATCTGTAGTCCCAGCTACTGGGACGCTGAGGCAGATGATCACTTGAACCTAGGAGTTTGAGGTTGCTAAGAGCTAGGTTGACAGCACAGCACTCTAGCCTGGGTGACAGACTCTATCTCAAAAAATAAACAAATTAATGCTCTTATTAAATCCTTTTCGATTTTTGCTTAGGACAAAAGAAGTAGGAGAGAACATTTGTAACTGGCTGGTACTGTAGCAGGCCCTCTGTGTGCCTTAGTTAACTTACTTTACCCACAAACTTGTGAGGAAGATTAAGTTCTAGGGATATGAACAAGTAAACTGCGTCTTGGAAAGGGTTAACAAGGAACTCAGTCACACAGCTAGGAAAGTAGCCAGTGAGGATTTGAGAGCCGGTCTTCCCGACTCTGTTTCCTCTTCCATCTGCCACTTCCACCCTCAGTGCTTTATTCGTGTTGGGCATCCCAGACCTTCTGGGAATCTCTGTTCACCAATTCTTTCAAGGAGATAAGTTATAGCTGCCCCTTCAACCCTCTATTCCAAAAAGACCGCACTCCCTGCACCACATGTGCCCACCACTGTTTCATCCTGTTTCTTTCTTTCTCTCTATGGTAACGGAGCTTGTAGGAATCGCCCTTCCTTGCTTTTCTCCGCTTCCTCGTGTCCCACTTGCTGCTTCTCCATCCCTGCGCTTTGCTTCTGCCCACATTTCTACATTTCTCTGCTTGCTAAGACCACTGAATTCCTCCTAGTTCTCAGAACCTACTGGACACCTTTCTGCTCTGAAATACTTGGCCTTTGACAATTAGCAGTGATAAGCATTTCTTCCTTCTTGAAACCAGCTCCTTCCTTTTCCCTGTGAGTTCTGGTCTCTCCGAGTTCTCTTCGGCCTCACACCCTGCCTTGCCCCCACTCATCCTCGGGCTCCTTCTATTCTTGTTTTGCCTGTTCCTCGCATGTTGGAGATTCGATAGAGAGCTCTCTGCCCTTTCACTTTCCCCACTTCTCTTTTTCTTATTCTATCCTTTTTTCCTGTAAAATCTTATCTGTTGCCACAGTCTCAACTCCCTAAATAGGTCTCCAGTTTCAGACCTTCATCTGGAAGTACGTCCCAACGGCTGTCTCAAACACTGCAATCTCAACTCACTAGCTTCTCTCCCCTCGCTCGCCTTTGCCTTGCTCAGCCCCACAACCAGCCTCCGGAGAGTTGTAATAACTTAGTATATAGTGATAATGTAATACCTTTAGATTCTCTCTGAATCACTTGCTGTATCAGAATCATTTATTTCTGCGTCTGGGCCTTCTGTCGTTGATTAGCTATGAAAGAGCTTATCATCTATGTTTATTATCATATTTTTCAATTTTAGCATCTGGCCTCAAGAGGGGAGTCAGAAAATTTTTATTGAATAAATGATTAAAACTGCAGATGGTGTGTCTTTACAAACTGTGCTGAGTCATAGTGCAACAAATCTGGAAGCACAATAATGAAGCCTACCTTTACAGCTCAATGCAGTGATCCTGACGGAGGAAATGAATTCCTGAAATAAAAATGAGCTACTTTAGTTGACTGACTATTCTAAGTATGTCACTGAAGAACACTGCCCAGTTGTTGGCAAGAATTGGTCTCAGTTTCTCATCCCAATGTAAAGAGCTTAGCTTTGACCACAATGACTCCATACCAAAGCCCACCAGAACACAGTAGAACCTTTCAACTCAGATCCATCCATTCATTTCCGGTTCTCAAGTGTACTGACCATAAGTCTGCATGGCAGAATCTGCTCCAATTTTGCCACCCAGGACACCTTTTCTCCTTTCAACCCTGAATTCATATTTATTATTATCCCTAATAGGTTTAACTCAGTTTGTATGGCATGACTTTGGTAAATTAGAAAGCTTTTGAAACCTTAGGGGTAGCTATGAAGAGTTATATGTCTTTACAACCTAATTTTCAAACAGAACTATGACTATGATAAAGGTATTTTGCTTAGTCTTACACAGAATGAAACTGAATTGGATAAGATGTAATTGAACAGCTATTTCTAACTATAGTAAATCTGTCAATAAGCAGTGATTAAGCTGTTGGAGTGAGCAAGGCATCACATTAAACCCTGAGGGTAATCAAATGACGAAAAACGTGGTCCTTGTTTTTAAAGATGTCTGCGCAATGACTCATTCAGAAACTGATCATATGTTTTGTAATAACCCGAGTCAGTCCAGCAACCGAAAGCTGTCTGTGCATCATAATCACCTTGGTATCTTTAAAGTAAGAAAAATGATTGGCCCCACACCAGGTGCAGTTGAATCAACTTTTTTTTTTTTGAGACAGAGTGTCACTTTGTCACCCTTGGTAGAATGCCAGGGTGTCATAGCTCACAACCTCAAACTCGTGGGCTCAAGTGATTCTCTTGCCTCCTAGGTAGCTGGCACTACAGGTTCCTGCCAGAACAACCTGGCTAATTTTTAGAGACAGGGTCTCCCTCTTGCTCAGGCTGGTCTTGAACTCCTGAGCTCAAGCAATTCACCCAACGTGGCCTTCCAAAGTGCTAGGATTACAGGCATGAGCCATCACGCCCAAACTTTGAATCCACAATTTTAAAGGATTGGGCCTGGGAATCTGTAAATGTATTTTTTAAAAACCTGCTTCTCAGCTGATTCTAATGTAGCCAATGGGATAACTTTTGAGGATTGCTGGTTCAGATTTCACCTAAATAAAACCCAGCTGAGATATCTGAATATGGCAAAACCCAAAGAACCATGTTAATTTATCTCTACATTTTTAGTGACACAATATTAAGAATTTAGGGCAAATTTATAGTTTAAGTTTTGTAAAGTTGAAAACTCAGAGAAAAGTGTGGGGGTTTATTTCTTTTATCCTAAAAGAAATGTTTATTTTTTTTTTTTGTTATGTGATTTATATATAATTTGCTTTTTATACAGAAATGGTTCATGATTCAGTTTCAGTAATGAGTGCTAATAGGAAGAGCATCTGACATGTTGAAATAGATTAGTTATGGCAAAGAATGTTGACTGTGTGTGAGGCATACCAATCATCAAAAATACTTGTAAAATTGAAGAAATGTGCTATTTTAAAAAGTCAGACTATGGTAGAATAGTAGCAGTAATTTATACATAGTTACATAATATCAGGGGGCCTATTACAATCCCTCTCATTTAATCAAAGACAAATGGAATTAAAATTGTGGTGTAATGTCATTGGTGCTGGTGTTATTGGTTTTATACCTTAGTATTCATCAGAGTAGATTTCAAAGATCTTCTAGTGATGCTTACTTTCAGCAGGGTATTTATTAGTTTTCAACACTCAGTGTGATGGTTAATTGTGTGTGCCAACTCAGTGGGGCTAAGAGATACCTAGAGACCTAGAGCAACATTATTACTGGTGTGTCCATGAGGGAGTTTCCAGACCAGATTCGCATTACTCATCTAGACTGAGTAAAATCACCTACACTGATGTGAGCTGGCATCATCCAATCCACTGAGGGTCAAAATAGCACAAAAAGCCAGAGGAAGGAAGAATTCACTCTCTGTGCTAAGACTGGCACACCCGTCTTCTCCTGTCCTTGGACATCAGCACTCCTAGTTCTTAAGCCTTCAGACTCGGGTTGGGACTTAGGTCATTGCCCCCTCTGGTCTCAGGCCTTCCAGCTTGGACTGGACCTACTTCAGTGGCTTTCCTGGGCCTCCAGCTTGCAGTTGGCAGATTTCATCTTCTCAGCTTCCGTAGTCACGTGAACCAATTCCTCACATTTCCATACATCTCTGTATATCCTGTTTGCTCTGTTACTCAGGAAAGTCAAGTTACTAATGTTAAGGGCAGGTAGAGGAAGAGAAGGAGAGGAGTGAAGAATTAGAGGAGAATAACCTGATTCATGACAACTGACCCTTAGGCAAAAATAAATCACTCCTTAGGCAAGGGGTGAGGTGTGGGGGAGTAGAAGAGAGGGAAGAGTCATAAATAAGGTTGATTTGGTATAAGTCATGGTGTGTGGGGGAAATGGAGGAAGTGTCTTTAAAGGAAGGTAGGAGAAAATGACTAATTCCCAATGGCACCTTATATTGACGTGCTAGAGTCTAGAAAGATACGGTATTGCCTGAAGCAGATGAAGGAGGAAAGAACTGAAAAGAGGCCAGATCAACATCTGCTATTGTAAATGTTGGGAAGCAGATTCAACTTTCTCCCTCTTCAGTAACAATCAAAAGACAGCTTTGAAACTTCAGCTGAGGAAAATTTAGAAGTTTCATAACCCTTCCTACATTTATAAAGAACAAATTAATTGTATGGTTAGGTTTTTAACAGAGCAGCCCAAACTCCTGAAATGTATTATATAATAACAAATCTAAAGGAGATTTACATCTATGGACATAATGCAAATATTTACATGAGGACATTTTCTAATGTTTGCGTATTTCTTATAACCCTTCTAAATGACTTAGTAGGAACATATTCTCCTTTATCGATTACATATCTTTCAAAACAATTAAGGGGGATTGTATTAATAAAAAATAATTCACCAGGTGACACCTGTGGCTCAGTTAATAGGGCGCTGGCCCCATATACCGAGGGTGGCAGGTTCGAACCCGGCCCCGGCAAAACTACAACAAAAAATAGCCAGGCATTGTGGCAGGCCCCTGTAGTCCCAGCTACTAGGGAGGCTGAGGCAAGAGAATCGTCTAAGTCCAAGAGCTGGAGGTTGCTGTGAGCAGTGACGCCACAACACTCTACCAAGGACAACAAAGGACAAATAATAATAATAATAATAATTTATCATAAATTATGACAATCGTTATTCATTCCCCAACTAGTGTTGCTGTTGGACTTTTTTTGTTGTCGTTGTTGTATTTTTGGCTTAGCATGATTTTAGTAATGAAAAAAAGAAAAGGCTTTGTATTCTTACTCCTTTCCTCTTTACTCTGGATGCCTATTTATGTTGAAAAGTCTTCAGTTTATTGTTTAAATTCTTGGGGTTTTATAACTCCCATTTTGTCACAAGGCACTCATTTGTATAAACTCTCACTATTGAAGTATGGATTTGCATGTAGACTTTTATTTTGGCTGTGCTTTATAAAAAAATGCTTGCGAGAGATGCAACTTATTACCCACCAGAAAGACATCATAGAAACAAGACGTGAAAGGGAACTGAGCATTTAGGAAAAAAAAAAAAAATTAAAAACATATTGTATGTGTTTTTACTCTTTAAATTCTGATTTACAAAATATGTGTAATATACAGGAGTTTTAGGGCAGTGACACTATTCTGTGTGACATCATATGGCAGATGCATTTCATTATACATTTTGTCCAAATCCATAAAAAGCACGAAACCAAGACCGAACCCAATGTACACTATGAACTCTGGGCAATAATAAGTTGTCAGTATAAGTTCTTTGGTTGTAATAAGTCTCCCATCTTGTGGGTATTATTTATTTTTTATTGTTGGGGATTCATTAAGGGTACAAGAAACCAGGTTACACTGATTGCATTTGTTAGGTAAATTCCCTCTTACAATTGTGTCTTGCCCTCAAAAGGTGTGTCACACACGAGACTCGCAACCCAGTCACTTCTCTCTCTCTCTGCTCTCCCCTTCCCCAACCCCACACCGTGCAGTAGGTCATGAACTGGTGGAGGTTATGCAGGTCTAGAGGCAGGGGGATATATGGAAAATCTCTGAACTTTCTCTGCTCTATTTTGCTATGAATTTAAAACTTCTCATAAAAGTAATGTCTATTAAAAATGCATGCGTGTGTATAATGAATCATCCACTCATACTAGACTTCATCCCCAAAAGGACTACAAAAATGCATATAATAAAAAAGGATAAAATCAGTTTGGCAATCTGGGCTGGAGGACTTAGCTGCACAAGAATATAAAACATCGTTATGTTCTAAAACAGTTGTCAGGGGAAAGATATGGATTTGGCTGTAAACTTTCTAAGCCATGAGAGAGAAAAGGAAACAATACCCAGTTATAGAAATTATGGTGTCCACAGATCAAAGCAGATCAGTTCTCTGGACAAAGCACAGCCTTTCCTAACCTTGAGATCTAAGAGTGTTCTCTCTTGAGTCTTCGCGAAAGACTCTGAGTCATCTGGGATGACTGCCATTGTATCCCCGTGATAAGTACAACAGCAGGTTCTGTTTTGCTGTTTATTATAGTGTCCTTCAGTTTAGGTTCAACACAGTGAAGTACAATGCAGTAAAAACAATGCAGTGAGTTACTGAAACAAGCTAGTCCAAAAGAAGCCACTTTCAAGAAGAATGAAATGATTCAAGAGATACTCCATACATCAAATTGCCTTCCTCATGTGTTGAATTGTTCTATTAAAGAATGAAATATGAACATTTAAGTTATAAAAGAAAGCCGTACAGAAGAACTTAATAAAAAGGCACAGCTTCCTTTCTGCTGTACAAAATGCCAGCTTCGTTTTAGTCCCTCTGGCACTGGGATAATTTATTTTTTCTGAGAAGAAAGTAAAATTCATTGAGAAGATAATTTGTCAGGATGTTTGTTCCCTGGAATAGGGAGCTAACCATAGGTATCAAACTCTAAAGACCCGATATTTTACGTATTTTCTAGGTGTTATTAATACTTAAAAATCAGTTTGGCTGCTAAAAATACAGCTCTTTGACAGGGAGATGGGTGGCCATATTCAGTTTCTGCTTAGCTAGGGGAGCAGAAGAGGCCAGGAGGTCTGGAGACCTTGATACTGGCAGTGGTCAAGTTGCTCAAACGTCATTAGTAACTCATGTTGTCTCTATCCTTCCCTTTCCATATGCTTTACTCAACATGAAGGTAGTTTAAATGGGCCAACTTGTGTGAGAGAAATGATTTCCTTTTGAGTTTCTTCAGTTGGAATACAATGGTTCAAAGACAAAAGTCTCTGGCCAGGTGAGCTGCGTGGAGCCACACCATGCTATTCACAATGAAAACAATGCTTGATGCCAGCACACCCCCCTGGAAATTAAAGTAGAACAGGACGGTTAACACTCTAGGTCTTGGGGACGCAGGGAGTGATCTAACCAGAGGTCCTATTCTCAGAGAGCTTATCTGCCAGAGAGAATGCTTCTAACGTAACCTGTAATAAAATAAATAATAAATAAAAATAAGCAAATGAATATTATCAATTGGTGCTAAGTCCTACAAGGAAGATAGAGAAGGTAGGGTCGGTGTGAAAGGCAGGAGAAGGTGTTATTTCAATGGAGATGGACAGGTAAGGACTTTCTTTAAGGTGACATTCCAGCAAAGATCTAAAGGAAGTGGTGAAGTGCCCTCGGGGAAATGTTCTTCTTTTTTTGAGACAGAGTCTTGCTATGTTGCCCTTGGTAGAGTGCTGTGGCGTCACAGCTCACAGCAACCTCAAACTCTTGGGCTTAAGCGATTTTCTTGCCTCAGCCGCCCAAGTAGTTGGGGCTACAGGCACCTGCCACAACACCCAGCTAGGAAATGTTCTTTTTTTACACTAGATGTGTTGGCCAAAGTTTATAACCCTCTTTTTTAATATTCTTCTTATATTAAAAGGAAATGCTTTGGACTATATATTTTAGGCTCTTTTTTTTTTTTTTTTTTTAGAGACAGAGTCTCACTTTGTCACACACAGACACACACACACATACACGTAGAGTGCTGTGGCGTCAGCTTACAGAAACCTCAAACTCTTGGGCTCAAACAATTCTCTTGCCTCAGCCTCCCAAGTAGCTGGGACTAAAGCTGCCCGCCACAACGCCTGGCTATTTTTAGAGATGCGGTCTCACTCTGGCTCAGGCTGGTCCCAAACCTGTTAGCTCAGTGCAGTCCACCTGCCTCAGCGTCCCAGAGCGCTAGGATTATAGGCATTAGCCTCCGCAACCGGCCTATTTTCAGCTTTCTTTTTTGTCTCGTAAAGATTATCATTGCTAACTATTATTATACTGGCAATTATTATGAGTCGTTCTCAGCTTTGTGGGAGTAAAATCTGCTAGACAAGAATAAATCTAATTATGTTATCCTAAAATATAAGGTATGGCACAAAATATCCTGGCCATACACAGAAGGGTGGGTGGGCTTGGCCTCAAAACTGGGCTGAATTAAGTAACAGATGGGGTTTTAGGATATTATGGAATAAAGATAGCAAGAGTTTTATGGCTAAGGTTGTATCCACCAGATTTAATGCAATAATTCAACTCAATCAGATTTTTATTTTTTTATTATTTTTTTAATTTTTTATTATTAAATCATAGCTGTGTACATTAGTGCAATCACCTGTACTCATTCTAAGATGCACCGTAGATGTGGCCCCAGCCATTACTCTCCCTCCACCAAAACCTCCCCCCTCCCCTACCCTCCCTTGGCCCTTTCCCCATAGTCTTGTGCTATAGTTGGGTTATAGCCTTCATGTGAAAGCTATAATTTAGCTTCATAGTAGGGCTGAGTACATTGGATACTTTTTCTTCCATTCCTGAGATACTTTGCTAAGAAG
>CAUYPK010101780.1:0-17591 GCA_963574355.1 Loris lydekkerianus | reverse complement strand
TCCCAATATTCAACATAGCCTTCCTGGCATTTTCCCAGTCACCCTGGCATGACATTTACATTTCACATTTGCTGAGTTTCACCCTTGCCCTTGTGAGATGCCCCGTAGGTGTGATTCCACCAATACCCCTCCCTCAACCCTCCTCCCCCCTCCCTCTTCTCCCTTTTCCCCTTTCCCCTATTCTTAGGTTGTAACTGGGTTATAGCTTTCATGTGAAAGCCCTAAATTAGTTTCATAGAAAGGCTGAGTACATTGGGTACTTTTTCATCCATTCTTGGGACACTTTACTAAGAAGGATATGTTCCAACTCCATCCATGTAAAGATGAAAGAGGAAAAGTCTCCATCTTTCTTTAAGGCTGCATAATATTCCATGGTGTACATATACCACAATTTATTAATCCATTCGTGGATCGATGGGCACTCTCACACTCTTCTATGCTTCACGCCTGCTCTACCCTCTCAGGTGCCCCTGAACACACATGCGGACATCAAAGGAGACATAAAAAATGCACAAGGCCGTTGCTGCAGCGGGTGGCCATTTGATTCACTAGGCCTACAGGCCCCAACTCCTGGGTTGAGGACCAGGACCAGTGTGTCGCCTGTTGGGAGCCAGACTGCTGGGTAGCAGGTGAGCAGTGGGGGGATGAGGGACGCTTCCTGTGTTTACATCTGCTTTGCCGCCTGAGCTCCACCCCTGTCAGTAAGTGGGGCCTGAGAGTCTTACACGAGTGAGCCCTGACTGCGAACTGTGCCTGCAAGGTGATGTGCTCCCGATGGAAATCTCACCTGCAGAGGAGGTGTGATGTGCTTGAATCATCCTGAAACCAGCCCCCTGCACCTCCCACCCCTGGTCCATGGTCCATGGAAAAACTATATCCCTTGAAACCGGTCCTTGGTGCCAAAAAAGGTTGGGGATTGCTGCGCTAAGCATTTGAGAGGTTATCTGGTAAAGCAGGAAATTGCTGATTCTCTCAACCAGCACTGCAACTAAGAACTTGAGGCATAACCCTTGTGAAATGGGGACTCTGCACCCTGCTTGGACATAGCTGGCCTGGGATGGGCTGTGGCTATGGCTGGATGCTACGGAGGCTCCGAGCTCTGCCTTGGAGATGTGGAGCTCTGACATCTGGGAAGTAAGTAGCAGAGAATGGGGAAGAAGAAACAGGAAGACTGCAAAGAAGGCAGGTGTGACGCAGAGCTCGGAAGGGGCTGTCCCCCTCACTAAGTTGCCTTTTTTGCTTATCTCATTGGGTGTTTGGACATTTCTCAAAGATCACACACACTTCTCTGTCTAAGATTCTTTTAAACCAATAGCTAAAGATATCAGTTATTAAACTATGTCTGGAGTTTTCTTTCTTTTTTTTTTTTTTGAATACTATACAATGGCAGACATGGACATATTAAATGTCAAAATCATTAGCACTGGCATCGGCATTCAGAGGGCAGTGACATGATGTGTCCACTGAAACACTCGGCAAATACAGATGGGTGCGTACTGCTGTCCACATACTTATTAAATAAACTTTGCCATGTCTGAACACTAAAAGGTCAGGTTCATATAAAATCTATTTCAATGAGGAAGTCACACCTAAAGTTGCCATACGTAGAGAAAATGGGAAATTATAGCTAAATATACCTGTATTTATAAAATATTTGTTATAAAACTTTTCAAAGAGGTGGCCAACATGCAGTGAATATTTTATAAAATTTTGTAATGAATATTTTGCAAATACAGGTACATTTGGCTACAATTTCCCCATTTTCTCTAGGTATGACAACTTTAGGAGTGACTTCTGGGACACTATGTGTAAATCTAATAAAAAGGTCAATTTGATATCAGTCCCAAATCTTTCATGTCACTATGGATTTTTTACTTGGTCACTTAAACACAGTCATTTTGTGATGATAACAAAAAATTTAATGATCTTGGGAGAAAACTCTCAAAATTTTTAATAAATAGCACCATGGAGTTGAGTGAGAGTGGAACATTTGACTCATAGACCCTCACGAGGAACAGGAATCATCCTGCCTAAGCAATGGCACCTTCCAGCAATGGCATCTCCATGAAGCCCTGGCTGGAAGATGCTGACAGAGCCAAGAGTTTCTGTCCGGTGATGACGGCGTCCCATGACACAGGTCTGGGCAAGTCCGCCCTCACCCCAGGCCTAGAACATTGCTTCATACCTGGTGAGAGACATCCTGGTGGGGAGAAACGGAGAGCCACTTCTGACCTCCAGCACTTCTCCATAACCCTGCTCCTCCACAGCCCTCGACCCCTCGCTGCACCTTCCAGAATGACGTGTTCACACATCAGGTCCAAAGTGGAGCCTCCTCTTTCCCTCCTGAACAGATTGATCATTTTCTTGAAATCTACTTCCTGATTATTCTCTCCTGCTACCTTTAAATGCCTGGGAAATGACCTCTGCTTGTTTTAGTGGGAATCTATGGCTTCTTGAAGACTTTTGGCAACTGGATAAAAATCGTGCTTCTGTTATTTGCAGAGTCCTCCGCAAAGAAGGTGCCCCGTAACTGTTTGTTGAAAGAGTGAGAGCGGAGGTAAGTTTTAAATAGAGGTTACATTCCCTGTCTGCATGCATCTCGAGATCCCTGCAGTCCCCACCCTCCCTGGACTCCCAGTCTTGGCCTCTCTGGTGTGTCCTTTCTCAGAAGCTCCTCTGGCCCCAACACAGAACTCCAGCTGGTTATGAGACCTGGCACTCTGCACTGGAAAGCTGCTCGGTTCTTCAGCCCAGGCCAAAGCTCCAGTAGTTACTGCAGAGGCAGGGAGGAGAGAGAAAATTCACAGCCCACCAGGAAACTCCTGCTATCTGAGGTGTGTGAGAAAAGTTAAACAAAACATAACACTTCACACAACCATTAGTCATTCGCTTAGAAATGCTGCAGCATCTGAGATCTGCCCCACGCCTGCCATCGCGTGGGAGGAGACTTGCTTGGCCAGGACCAGTCCAAGTCCAGCGCAGGTCTGTCTGTCTGTGAAAGGATTTATTGTGAACATCATAACCCTCCTTAGAATCTCACACATACAATCAAAGGTCATTTTTCTTAAGGTATCCATTTGTTCCTGTGGTTTCCCGGAAGTTCAGGTTTCTACATTAAATACATTTAAAAAAAACAACTTTTCTTTCTTGTTTCAGTCAACTGTTAAATAAATGCTTGAGCACCATGCTTCAGTCCATAGAGGTTAAGAGGTAAATGGGGTAGTCTTTTCAGCCCCATAGGTTGGAAAATTATCTGGCTATTTAAAAGGAGTATAAACAGTAGGCTTAATGATTAAATATAAAAAGCAGGTAGATACATAGATGTTTAGAAAATGATAAGAAAGGTAGAAATAAAGCTCCATATCTGCTCAGTGCCTGTAGCTCAAGCGCCTAGGGTGTCAGCCACATACACCAGAGCTGGTGGGTTTGAATCCAGCCTGGGCCTGCTGATGACAACTACAACCAAAAATTAGCCGGGTGTTGTGGCAGGTGTCTGTAGTCCCAGCTACTCAGGAGGCTGAGGCAAAAGAATTGCTTAAGCCCAAGAGTTGGAGGTTGCTGTGAGCTGTGATGCCACAGCACTCTACTGAGGGTGAGGCTCTGTCTCAAAAATAAATAAATAAATAAATAAATAAATAAATAAATAAATAAAATAAAATAAAGCCCTACATCTAAATGATTACAGTGACACGAAATGATGTATATGCATGAATGAATATGGGGAAAAGACACAGAATTAGAGAAAGACAGAGAAAGAATAAAAAGAAATGTTTAGATTAGGTGACATTTTCTGTGATGTTATTTTGTGGAAAAGTTTCCTTATATTATTTGTGGAATCAAAAGAATGAGCATTACATAATCAAGACATGCAAAATAACATTTCTAAAAAGAAAAAAATTACTGGTCGGGATTTAGGTTAAAAGGAAATTCCATGGAAATGTAGAAAAGAAACAGGTAAATTCTCCAGGCCACCTAACTGTCATGAACCAAAGTCTTTTCTGTCTTTATTTTTATTTTTCTCTCCCCCCTACCCCCAGTAGAACTTAGTACAGACCCATGTAAAATGTGGGAGCTTAATTCAGGAAATAGTTTTGGATTATCATTCAACGCAGGGACCCTTTTTAAAAAGAAGGTTCTTGGCTTTTCTTTTCCTAAAATCCCAAGTCCCAAACTGTCATTCTAGCATTCATATTTTAATTCAACCCCCTGCAAAAATGCCCTACATTGGAATGAATGGGAGGAAGCATTTCCATTGTTGGCGTGAAAGGGTGAAAGGAGATTGCCTTTGGCATTATGCAGGACAGACATAATGTTGCAGAACATTTTGGAAATACGCAACTTAATATTCAAAAAAGATGGAATAAGGGAAGAGAAGCTAGATTGTCATTTTTTCGTTCACAGTACTATCTCTCGCTTAGACATTCATCTCTGTCATAAATGTTTTATAGCGGCTGCTCTTCAAACCATGAGTAAACTGTGGTCTGGCCTTGTCCTGGTTTTTGAAAATCTCAACTTTAACAGAATGAGAGAATGTCACAGGGTAAGCAGACAGTGCAGACTCCATATCTACCATCTACTCTGCTCTCAGATTGCCTCCAAGGAAGAGAGCTTGTGCTAACTGTGAGGGTGTGGGAATTTCTGAGACCTACAGCCCACCTATTGACCAGTTAACAAAGACGTGTTAAAATTCAATTCACAGAACAGCCCAGCAGCCCTCAAATGATGGAAAGCTTTGGCTATTTTAGTCCGAAGCTGTGGCTTATTGGCCCATGGGTGAAAGTCACTGCATTTATTATGTATTTCTTCTTTCTACTCCAGAAAAATCTAAGACTATAAATAACAAAAGAATCTCTTTATTGTTCATGATGGAAAACACATTAATGAAATGCCAAGAACTTTATACACCATCATCACCCAAAAAAGGGCAGTTACTTGGCCAAAAAAATTCCTGTGGAGATGTTCCCTTGGTAATGGTCTGAATTTTACAAGGTGATAAATACAACGGAGGGTAGAATGCCACACGTTACGCTAAAATCTGTGCCATGCGACAGCTCTCACCTGCTTCTATGGTATATAGGAGCTCAGCATTTTCCCCTTTGTCTTTGTCCAGAGCGGTCACTTGCAGCACAGCTGATCCCAGGGCCGCTGATTCAAACACAGACGCCTCATACAGTGGGTTGGTAAAGTACGGACTGTGATCGTTCGCATCCTCCACGTTTACAATGACTCGGGCCAAGTTTCTCCGATAAGGAAACTCTTGATCTCTGACCTTCAGGCAAAATACAAAAAGCAACAGGACTAAAATCTTTATCTGCAAAGAACTCACAGTGAAAACAAAAGGAGATACTGCAGGCAAGTCGGTCCCAGGCACCTCGTGGCTGCTCAGTAAATAAATGGTAACTTTTTCAAGTGAGCAAACTGAGACCCAGGGCCACAGCACTGCTGCTCAGCTTGACACCTGGCTTCTGCTCTGTGCTCAGTCTGTGTTCCTTGATGCCTTGATGTTATAAACACAGAACTGTGTTCTGGCCACCCCCACACAGCCACCTCTCCCTTGTTATTTGTGTGTACACCTGCTGATGGGGTGCTAGGTGGAAGCTCCCTACAGGGGAAACTGAACAGTGGCATTCATCAAAAGAGTGAAGGCCCTGCCATTCATCCATTCTGCAAACGTGTATTGTCACCTATTATCTGTCAAGAACCTGGCTTCAGTCTGGTGGCTCAGCAGTGAATTCACTACAGTCCCTGTCCTCAAGAAGCTTAGAGTGAGTGGGAAACACAAACAAATTATTATGAATTTATTATAATTAATAAATAGTTATGATTCCCAGGGGTAAACGCCCATATGGGATACACAGAAGGTCCTCTCAGAGTGAGTGGTGAGAACCCAACCTAGCATTTGGCATCTTGGAGGAGTCAACAAGAGCAAGTAGAAGTGGTGAACAGTGGTGCTAGTAGTGGGGTCTAGTGCTTTCAGGCAAGAGA
Source organism: Loris lydekkerianus (assembly GCA_963574355.1). NCBI lineage: Eukaryota > Metazoa > Chordata > Mammalia > Primates > Lorisidae > Loris > Loris lydekkerianus. The sequence continues at coordinate 11,606 of CAUYPK010101780.1, read as the reverse complement.
ATCGAATCTTAATTTCTAACATTGAGACCCTTACTGTGATTCTACCAAAGAACCTCGCTTGGCAGCTTCAAAGCTCCCCCTGGCTTGCATATGGCAGAAGCTTGCAAACAATCAATTCTTTAACCACAAGATTTTGCTATAATTTGACGTAGCTCTACTCAAATATGTGCTCTTGGCGTATTCAATTTTAGACTCTATAACTGCAGAGAGACATGACAAAATTAGAAAATACACCAAGAAGAGCCAAAGAAGAGAGAAAGTTTTCAGAAATAGCACCTAGGGGAAGTGAGCAGAATGACTAAAATGGGTTAGCTTGGGAAAAGGCCCCATAAAGTTGCTTGCTCTAAATACTCAGTTACATAAATGACGAATAGTGGAGGGTGACCGAACTCAATTCTGAGTTTGCTAAGGGAAGAACGAACAGAAATTACTGGAATAACCATGAGAATGACGTTAGTCACCAGCACGAGGGGTCTCCCCATGAAGGACACACATGGAAAACCGACCCAGGGAGAGGCCTGCATTTCCTTGTCCGTAGACTGACCCGCCACACTAAAGGACCAACCTGAACTTGCATTGCATGATTACTGAAATCTACGGCAGTCACAATTGAATGTAAGTTCTTTTTCTGTCCTCAATGTTTAGAACAGTGCATGGAACACAGTAGGTGCTTGAGAAATATTCATATGTGAAATGAATGAATGGGGGGCCAGACTCAGAGTGGGCTGGATGACCTCCATGAGTCCCCACTTCTGTGTCCTGAAGCTTTAGCTGGAAACCACAGCTGAGGGCCTGACGGTCAATTTCCTCTTGCTCAGGAAGGTTTCCAGTTTTGTCAAGGAAGAGTAGCACTGGATAGAACATTACTTTGAGCTGATTAGGAGTTCATAGCCTCTTAGTGTATTCTTTAGAAGCCAATCAGCACATAAGATCATCTGTCACCCTTCCTGGTATTAAAATGCAGTGGGGGCTTGATAGGCAGTGGCGGAGCAATGCCCATGGGGTTCCCAGGTAGTCGAAGGCACAGATTATGGGTCATAAATGCATCAAAGATATTTCTTATTAATCTCTCCTTCCATTTACGTGATCGAGGAAAACTCCACTTTAAAAGTAAAGCAATTTCTCCTAAATAATTTGGGGGCCCCCTGAACACAAATTCACTCTCTGCGGGCATCAGCGCATTCTGAGGTCACTTTGGGTGCCAATATTTACTATCAGGCTCAAGGCCAGGACGTAATAAATCAGTTTTCTAAATGCTTCCAAGGACCCAGCATTGCATAGGTAGAGTAAATGGTTACCCTTGTGAACTTCTCAAGAAACTTCTTTTGAACTTTCCCACAAAATCTTCTGGATACAAACCAACCCCAGAGCCTGGGAACATCACCAGTTCCTTGCCTGTCAAGTCTGTCGGGACCATTTATTGAGTAGCCACTGTCTGGAGAACTTATTTACTATTTCAGTTTGGCAAAGATATGGATTTGCTTTCTAACGACAGTAATTTTTTATTGAAGTAAAAAGGCCAAAGAGGAATGCAATCTAGCTGTGAAAAGACGACGTTTACAATTACTCACACCATTTAGAGGCCCTGCCCGTCTGAAGACTCAGGTGTGCGACCTGAATGGTCAATGGTTCTGTCAGGAGGGCAAATTAGCAGTTTGGTCCTACCATGACATTGAGAATGTGCTTGTCCTGAGCCTCATGGTCCAGCCTCTCGGCGGTGTAGAGCACGCCGGTGCCGGGGTCAATCCGGAATTTCCTCATGCTGCTGGAGTCGATGCTGCTGTGTACGGTGAAGCTCAGCTTGTGCTTCTCGTCCCTGTCTGTGGCTTCAACCTGCAGGATCTCCGTGTCTGGAAGCACATCCTCGGAGATGGTCACGTCGTAATTCGGCTGAGAGAATTCCGGGCCGTTATCATTATTATCCAGCACTTTGATAAATACCTGTAGTTAAAAGAAGACGCGAGGGATGACTAATGCCAATTCCTCGTTGCTAATAAAAGAGGACCCCTCCCTCTTTCTGCTCCCGCGTGACCTTGGATCCTAGCTTCTGGCAGCTCTCTGACGTGTAGGAAGCTCTCTTATAAAAACACTTTGTAATTAGAGCCTGACAATAAACCAGTGGTTCACATTAGCAGGAACATAAACTATGAGCTGTTCAATATTCTCACTATTAATTGAACAGCTGAGATGGCGACTAGAAGGGGATAACTCCACGGAATTACCTGCAGGCAAATGATCACAGGTGACCTTAGTTTATTACGTTCCTCTTACTGTAAGTTCTTTTTTCTTATTTATTTATTTATTTAATTAAATCACAGCTGTGTACATTGATGCGATCATGGGGCACCCTGCACTGGTTTTATAGACCGTTTGACACATTTTCATCACACTGGTTAACATAACCTTCCTGGCATTTTCTTAGTTATTGTGTTAAGACATTTACATTCTACATTTACTAAGTTTCACATGGACTTTTGTAAGATGCACCGCAGGTGTAATCCCACCAATCACCCTCCCTCCGCCCTCCTCCCTCTCTCCCTTCCCCATATGCTTAGGTTATAACTGGGGTATAGCTTACTGTAAGTTTTTAATACGTGCTTCTAGAGGGCCTCTGTGAAAGAAGTGAAGGAAGGGAAAAGTAGGAAAGAGATAAAGGAAAGCGAGGAACACACAGGGATGAACTCAGACCGGTCACGGCTACTCAATGCAGGGTCTGGGCACCATGGCCTCCCTTCAGATGGGAAGGGTCTGGCGAAGAACCTGGTACTAACAGTAGCTCAGAGATGAAGTTTCCAAACTGCCTATTTTCGTAAGGCATTTTGGTATACATTTTTTCAGCAGATATAAAAGTAATAGTGAAGTGAACACACATATTTATCACTTAGCTTTGATAATGATTGATTCATGGCTTATCTGGCTTCATCTACACTCCCGCTCCTCCCATAGTGTTTTAAAGCAAATCCCAGCCGTCATGTAAGTTTAAGTGTAGGCTCTAAAAGATGGGGTCCCTTAGAATAAATACAAACACGCACAACACCATTATTGCACCTACACAGAGAACACAGTAATTCCTTAACATCACCAAATATTCAATTGGTATTCATATCTAATTTTTAATGTGTATATGCAAATTTATGCACATATGTTTACATATATGTATTTTCATAATTTCTTTTAATAAAAATAATGTCCATAGGGTCTAAACACTGCATTTGGTTGATATGTCTGTCCTTCAATTATATTTTAATTTATAGGTTTTCCCCCTTTCTTTCCATTTCGTTGTAATTTTTAGGGTGGTGCTTGTCACTGTTGAAGTAAACTCAGCCGTTTTCTCTTTAATTCTCTGTCTCCTATACTTCTTGTAAATTAATAGTTTGACCTAGAAGGCTTGATAAGATGCAGGTTCATTTTTTTTTTTTTCTTTTTGAAAAAATCTTTCTTGAGTGATTCTAGTGAACTTTCATCTGGCCATTCATAACCCACTCATTACATAGGTGACATTAATTCCGCTGGGTGCAGTGGCTCACACCTATAATCCCAGCACTCTGGGAGGCCAAGATGGTAGATTACTTGAGCTCAGGAGTTTGAGACTAGCCTGAGTAAGAGCAAGACCCCATCTCTTGTAAAAATAGAAAAACTAACTGGGAGTGGTGGCGTACACCTGTAGTTCCATCTACTCAGGAGGCTGAGGCAAGAGGATCATGTAAGCCCAAGAATTTGAGGTTGCTGTGAGCTGTGATGATGGCCTGGGCGCTCTACGCAGGGTAACAGAGTGAGACTGTCTCAAAAACAAAAACATTAACTCATTAAGAATTTCAAAATGCTCAAAATGGTAATGTTCTAGTTCTATGATCCCTCCCTCATTTATTAGTTGAAATAGTTCTGTAAAAAGAAACTTCTCAACTATTTGGTCACTAGAAAGTATACTTCACACAGGACATGCAGGATAAATACGTCTTTCCCTTTGTGAGTTGGTTTCTAGCCACTTTCAAAGTGACCAGTGAGGTATTGTTTTCCAAGCATTATTATGAACTCATGAACTTAATCACACCTGGTATTTACCATCCATCACAGTTTTTATATTTATTGACGCGTAAGTAGCCTGTCCTTGACCCGTGGGAGACTTTTCCAAGTTGGTTCTTCAGATCTTCTGACATAACCCTAGTACTCTCTGAGACTAGTAATTTTTTCCAGGGTACATTTTCCATCCCAATCTTGAATTACTGATTTCTCCAAGTAGCCTTGGTTTCCTTTTAGTTAGAAATGGTACTTAGAGACCACAATCTAATGCCAGGAATGCTCATTAGTCCTGGATTATAGATTGGCTATTATAGAGCTTTCTCCTGTGCTGGACTATCTCATGTTTAGTGACATGATGGTAATTATTCACTGCTTTACCTGAAATACACGCACAAACGTCTCATGGCACCAATGCTGTTATTAGAATTAGAATTATGATCATTCAAAACCACTTGATATTATTTTGTATTCTTTTTGCTCTTAGTATTTATTCAACAAGGAATATGTAGTGAAATTAGTGTGTCTACAGTCATTGAGCAGACTTCTTCTCTGGGTAAGTTTGCTGCCAACTGGATGCATTTAAGTTCAGTTGCTTCCATTGACTTTCATATTTTAGACTTGCTCTTTAAATACTTTATTTATATGTAAAGGAGCCAAAGTCAAATTTATAAAAATATTCAAAGGTATAGTCAAAGTTAAGCTTCTATACCTCTCCTTCACCTTATTCCTTTCTTCTCTTAATAGGTTATATTTTTTTTAGTGTTATGGTTTACCCATCTATTTTGTTAATAAACATACTGTCTACACTTTTCTCCACTATGCTACTTTATATTAACATCATAATTACAATTAAAAGAACATTAACAGGGCGGTGCCTGTGGTTCAGTGGGTAGGGCGCTGGCCCCATATGCCAGGGGTGGAGGGTTCCAACCTGGCCCTGGCCAAACTGCAACAAAAACTAGCCGGGGCGTTGTGGCGCGCACCTGTAGTCCCAGCTACTCGGGAGGCTGAGGCAGGAGAATCACCTAAGCCCAGGAGTTGGAGGTTGCTGTGAGCTGTGACACTATAGCACTCTACAGAGGGTGATAAAGTGAGACTCTGTCTCTAAAATAAATAAAATAAAATAAAATAACATTGACATTGGTTATCAACCAGGAGGATTCTGGTCCCCAGGGGACATCTGGCAGTGTCTGGAGACAGTTTGGTTGCTACAGGGGAGGAGCGGTGCTAATGGCACTTGGTGGGTGCAGGTCGGGGTGCTGCTACATATCCCACAATGCACAGGGCAGCCCTTCACAGCAAACAACTACCCGACCCCAAATTTCAACAGTCTTGGTCTTGAGAAACCCTACTTTCTATTTTGAAGACAACTTCACAGCTGCATAGAAATACTCTTCCAGTGGGTAGATGTATCCTAGTTAATTCAAGCAGTCTTCTTCTGGTGCTCATTTAAGATGTTTCCAATTTTTATTCTCATAACAAATGTGGAAGGAAGAGCCTTGTGCCCAAATCTTTTCATACTTGTATTCGGGCTCTAGAACTGGGGTTGCTGGATCAAAGGATAAGTGCTTCTGTAATTTTCTTAGATTTTTTCCCAATTTCTCCTCCCCAAAAGTTCTATCATGATGCATTCCCATTACAACATATAAGAATGACTGTTCTGCAGCGCCTTGCCAACAGAGTTATGTGTTAACACTTTCGGATTTTCTGCCAACCTGACAGATGAGAACTGACATCTCAGTGTGGTTTTAATTCGCCGTTCTCTTATTAGGAGATTGCGAAGTCTTTCCATATATTTAAGAACCATTTGCATTTTTTTTATGTTAATTTATATCAGCTCATGCTTCTACGGGTTACATGGCGTTTTCCTTCTTTACTTTTGGAAACTTGGTGATATAAATTGCAAATAAGTTTTTAATTTTGTATTTTTAGTTTGCTCATGATGATTTTATATTCATCTTTTCTCTCATTGTCTCAAGTTTAAGTCATACATTGGCACATTTTCTGCACTTCCAGGTTATAAATGAACACCCCCATTTAAAAAATAGCATTTATATGGTCCCTTTTCATCCATTTACATCTGTAATTCATTTGGAATTTTTTCCTGGAATTTTATGTGAGAAATGGATCTACTTTTTTTTTTCCATATGGAGTTCCATTTATTTCAATGTCACTTTTTAGAAGACCATCACTCCCACTGAGTTGAGGAGCCAGCTTTATTGGCTACTAAATTTACACATGTATGTGCAGTTAGTGTATTTCTGAATTTTTCTTGATTGAAAAATTGATTGATTTTCAATTTTTGATCAATTGATTGATCTATCTTGTCATTCATCAGTGTCAAAACATTTCAGTTATAGAGGCTTTACAGTACATTTTGATGTTTGGAAAGGCTAAGTCCTATTTTTGTTCTTTTTAAGGTTTTCCTGGCTTCTTGTTCTTCTAATGAACTTATGTAGCACTTAACAGAAACTTGATAGTATTTTTTCTTTTTTTTTGAGGCAGAGTCTCACTATGTTGCCCTCAGTAGAGTGCTGTTCCATCACAGCTCACAGCAACCTCAAACTCTTGGGCTTAAGAGCTTCTCTTGCCTCATGATGGTATTTTTAATTGGACTTATGCTGAAAGTATAGGTTACCTAAAGGAGAAGTGACTTCTTTTTTATGTAGTCTTCCTATCCAGGAACATGGTTTTCTTTTTTCATTTGTTTAAGTCTACCATTTTGTTTTTCTGGGAAGTTACAGTTTTCCTTAAATAGTGTTTGAATCTTTATAAACTTCATGCATGTTCTATCGTAATGGGACTTTCTTTTCTAATATATATTTTCACTGTTATTTTTTTGGGGGTGGGGCTACTGACTTTTATATGTTAAATTTACAATGTATTATTTTATTAAATTTCGTATCATTTATAATAATTTTTCTGTTCACTCTTTTTTTTATAGATCCTAAATTTGAAGACCACTCTTTCAAGATATCAGATATATAATTATACTGCATGTGAACAGAGATAATTTTACCTTTTTTTCTTTTTTTTAAAGGAAATGCAAGTTTCACTTTTTAAAATAGATTTTATTTATTTTAATAAAAATAGATTTTTTTATTTTAGAGATAGGATCTCACTGTGATGCCCAGGCTGGATTCTGAGTCCTGGGCGCAAGTGATGCTCCTGCCTGAGCTTCCTAAGTAGCTGGGACTACAGATATACCACCATGCCCAGCTACCTCTTTGTTTGCAATTCTTACGACATGAATTGTTTTTGTTTGTCTAGTTATATTGGCTAATAAAGCACAACATTAAATAGCAGTGAACATAATGATGCCCTTGTCTTGTTCCTGACTAATAAAAAACCTCTAATGATTCTCCATTAAATAATATGCTAGTGTTTGGCTGCATTCCAGACAATTATTTACTTTTTAAAATAAATACCAGCAGATCATGCTTATCTATATAAATAGCGGCATGATCATGCACCTTGGTAGATGTGTTTGTTTTAAGTGAGAGATGGGGTAGTGCCACCACCTCTGTGCCAGAATGACTTGCTCCCTCATGAGACAAGCTGTGCCCTGTAGTTTGTGGTAGAAAAAGATTGAGAAATGTGCTGATGGAGTTTGGGGACCTGTTTTTAATCTCTACTGTATTTGCAAAACCACACTAGATTTTTTGATTGTCAATTATTTCCTTTAAAATGTTCAAGTTACCTTAGTCAAGATGCTAAATTTTGACTTCAGTTATATTAACAGACTAAAGAGAAAAGTCTTTCCAGCCAGCAAGCCTGCCCCGACCTTCATGAAGTTTCAAAGTTGACGATGTGCTCTTGAAAAGTTTTCCTCTTTCTGCTTGCTTTGTCCTCCCCCTAATCTACAGTCAGAACAAGTGTTTCTCTGTAAAAGACTTCCTTCGCCTCCTTTGCTTTTTATTTCCCACAGTTGGGGCCATTTGTGAGCTCCTGAACTAACAAACAAAGCAAAGTAACTCTCAAAGATGTTGTGTTCAAAATGGTAATTGAAATGCCTAAAGAAGTACAATGAAATCAAAGCGGGAGGGAACCTGAATATAGGAAGTCTCTACAGAGCTGGTTTCCAGGCTGCCCACCACAAACACTCAGGGCTTTGCAGCTCATCTAACCTCAGTCTGGGAGGAAGCCAAGCTCTGCTTTACAAAGGCGCCTGGTATGCCGCGCTCGTGGGGCGAGCTGTGGGGCAAAGGCTCCATGTTTTATTAGAGCCAATTAAGTCCTAAATGACTGACATTCTCTTCTGCCTCTGCTGGTGTTTCAAAACCATATTTAAAACATCCTGTAGTTGTGATGTCAAGGGGGAAAGCCACTTGCACCCTCTTGACGCTTACAAGTTTTGCTTTTGAACATGTTAAGTAGAAAAATCCTGTGAGCTTGTACGTGGTTTATAGTTTATGAATCTGTACTATATTCATTTCTTAAGCATTATTATCCCTAATTTACCAACAGGAAGAAAGAGAACCAAAGAAGTTAACAGATGTGCCCAAAGTCACAACAGCAAGGCCAGGCTGAAAACCAGGGCTCACGGAACCAGTTGTGTTTTCACTGCAAACACCATTTCCATGTGCATTTAAGTTACGTATATGTAAAACAAGTACGCAACATTTATCACATGTGATGTCAGCAAACCTTGTGTATTTTGCCATAGAGAAATCCTAATTTATAAGATAGACAAATGCTCCATCCTTGTTCCAGGAGCATTCATCATGGGATTACCTTAAATAGAAAGTTCCTTGCTGCTCTAAAATGGGAATCCATTTTCAAAAATTGATTTTCTCATAAGTTGGCAGGCATAGATTGCAGAGGACTCCAAGAGCCAGATGACCTCTGAGCAGGATGATTTGCAGCTGGGGGTGGAGGGGTTGCAGACCCTCGGGCGATTTGTCCACACGTGCTCCTTGCAGAGAAAGAGCCCAAGCCCATTCCGAGCCTTAGGCAGGCAGTCCTTGTCCAATACTCCCCTCACCTGTCTTGTGCTGTCTTAATAAAAGGTTACTGTGGAGGCTGCTTGGGGCTTCCCTGAAATCAAGGTTAGCCCGCCTCCTGCAAGCTTGTACTTCTAATCCGCGTCACGCCTGGTTCCTTCCTGCGGGGATCGAGACCAGGGTCATAGGGACCTTAGGGGCTGCGACAACAGATCTATTACATACGGTGAAATTTTTATTTTTTTTTTAAATAGAAAGTCTCACATCTTAAGAGTTGGCTTGCTGCCTTATTTTATCTATATACAATTGTAATTGTTCCATTAACTACACAGGAAGATTTGGACCACTGCCTTTTCCACCTGCTAAGAGGCAAAGGGTCCTAAAGAAGGCAGAGAGATGGGGGAGTTGCCCCGTGGAGGTTCCTTCATCCAGGGAATCCTAGAACAGCTTTAGCAAAAGGGATTTGGTTGTTTTTCCCTCCCTTTCTAAGCAGGTTCAGAGCAAAGGGAAAGGATAAGACAAAGTCCAAATCTTCAAGGTGAAAATCTTCTTTTTAAGATAGCAGTACAGTTAGGAATTTCAAACCTAACACTTAGAGACGGAGGAAGAATGGAATCCTCAAAGCAGACAAGGTCAAGGCAAACCAAACCTGAGGCCTAACAGTCAGGGCTGCCCAGCACACACAGGCCTTTCTCAGAAAGACTCGGGCCAGCCTCAATAAACTGCCTCTGTGGGACAGGAGGATTTTGGAGATTACCGGAAGATATTTTTAATTTCAGGGTCGGCTGTGGAGCACACAAATAACAATTTGTGATTTTCCTAACTTTAGACAACCTAAGTATAACTTGAATAGGAAAAACATATTAAAATCATGAAATTGCACACCAGGAGTTCTTAAATCAAGTCCATGTAACTTTTAGGTTATTATTTGGTTATGGGTTTCTCTTGTGTGTTTCATAAATAACAATAAATGGCACCCACATATTTTATAGCTAATTTTAAGTTAATGGAGAAACAGACTTTAAGTCTGTAGGTGCATCTTACATGTGAAACCTACTAAATGTAGAATATTAATGTCTTGACACATAACTAAGAAAATTCCATGAAGGCTATGTTAACCAGTTTGACAAAAATATTACAAATTCTATATAAAACCAGCACATTATACCACATGACTAAAAAAAAAGTCTGTATGTGTATAGCATATGAGAGATTCCTAGAACCTTTTCATATTTTTTTATTTCATTCTTACGGAAACCCATGAGCATGTGAGGTCTTATCCCTATTATGCAGAAGGAACATCCTCCAAGAAAGAGTGAGCTCCCTTCTGTGGTAAGAGACGGCAGTTGGGTGAGTGCTGACTTGACCTTGGGTTACCTAACTGTGGGTCAGTGCTGCTTCCATGACACCAGATGCTTTCACTCTGAATTAAATCACATCATTTGTATATACAAATGTGCAGGAGAAAGTTCCTGGAATGGTATCTAATTTTGAGAAGGGAGAGGTGTGTGTTTATCTCTTGACCTGCGTATAATATACCTAAGAGGCCTAACCCATCTGTGCTTCTGTGGAAAATGAGTGTAATGATAACAACTAATTTAACCACCCCCTTGTTACAGAGAAATGAAGCTTAAGAAATGCGCCTTGTTAGTTTACTATGCAAATCAGATGTTATCTATGTATTTTCATCTGTTGACCCTTAGGAAGAGCCGTGTTCTAGATGTGTGTGAATTTGCTATGATGATGTAATTACTCAGATCGTCTGGCAGATGTAAGGGGAAAGTTATGAAAATTCACAATTTCTCAGCCTTGGTAAAGTGCGTCTCTGGGGCCCGAATGCTCAGTGGGTTGAAGCAAGAGTTATAAGGTTGAGGCGCTCTCCTCTCTACCCAGGCTATGTGGCTACATGTCGGACACTCTGACGGCCACTGGTGGCATCATGCTCCCCCAGCAGCCATCTTCAAAGACTGTCTCCCTCGTACCTAGGAGGATACGGGCATTTCCTTTCCCGCCTTAGAACACACATGAAAGATTTCATCTTGCCTTTGAGAGGCAGCATAGCATAGTGCAGTGATTTTCAACCAGTGTGCTGTGGCACACCATGTGCCATGAGAGGATCTTAGGTGCTCCATGAAAAATTTTAAAAATCATTAGTTAAAAACATGTGGATGTGGAGAAAAGGGAACGCTTCTACACTGCTGGTGGGAATGCAAACTAATACGCTCCTTTTAGAAAGATGTTTGGAGATCACTTATGGATCTAAAAATATACCTGCCTTTCGATCCTTCAATTCCTCTACTAGGTATACATCCAGAAGACCAAAAATCACTTTATAACAATGATATTTGTACCAGAATGTTTATTGCAGCCCGATTCATAATTGCTAAGTCATGGAAGAAGCCCAAGTGCCCATCAACCCACAAATGGATCAATAAATTGTGGTATATACACCATGGAATATTATGCAGCCTTAAAGAAAGATGGAGACTTTACCTCTTTCATGTTTATAATGGACGGAGCTGGAACATATTCTTCTTAGAAAAGTATCTCAGGAATGGAAGAAAAAGTATCCAATGTACTCAGCCCTACTATGAAACTAATTTATGGCTTTCACATGAAAGCTATAACCCAGTTATAACCTAA